>CAUYTI010063114.1:0-35621 GCA_963575145.1 Galago senegalensis
CTTTCTTTGGGGGGTTAGAATTAATACAGTGCTTTCACACTCAGAGTGGAAAAGTCATACATCATTATAAACAAGGAGGCCAATTAGAAAGTCAAAAATAATTTTTAAGAAAAATTTAGGCTCGGCGCCTATAGCTCAACCGGCTAAGGCGCCAGCCACGTACACCTAAGGTGGCAGGTTCGAATCCCCAGCCCAGACCCGCCAAACAACAATGACGGCTGCAACCAAAAAATAGCCAGGCGTTGTGGCCGGTGCCTGTGGTCCCAGCTACTTGGGAGGTGGAGGCAGGAGACTCGCTTGAGCCCAGGAGTTGGAGGTTGCTGTGAGCTGTAATGCCACGACAGTCTACCCAGGGGGACAGCTTGAGGCTCTGTCTCAAAAAAAAGAAAAATTTAAATATTTTTACCATGAGTTATACATATGTTGATCACTAAAAGCTATATAAAGGGCTTAAACTGCCTGGCAAATCTTGTATGAAAACTAGTCCTGAGTCTTCAGGAAATAAAAAATAAAATAAAGTAATTATTTTCTTCTATTTCAGGAAAATATAATAAACAATGCTGAAAGTTGAAGGCGTGTGAGGAAGGAACAATTGCATACAAGTGCTTTTATTTCAAATCTTGAATATATTTACCACAGTTAAAAATCACCTAAAATCCTATTAATAAATACATTTTTACCTTTTTACTTTAATGCGGAGCTATTTTATATCAAACTATAAATAGTAGCTAGGTATTGTGTTCTTTTAGAGGTCATTATTCACACTGGATGTGTAAATATTTTTGCAAAATGCAGTCACAATTACAAACATTCTGACTAGGAACAGTTATTCAAGTACTAAACAGGGAGCCTATACAAGGATTTTTTTTAAAGCTTATGGTTGTCAGGTGGGGCCTGTGGCTCCAGGAGTAGGGTGCCAGCCCCATATACTAGGGGTGGCAGCTTTGAACCCAGCCCCAGCCAAAACTGCAAAAAAAAAGCTTATGGATGTCACAAAAGTCACAATATACTGACATATAGCAAAGGAGGGCCCAAACCCATTCCTCCTGCAAGTTGAGGTGCATCCACACAGTTTGTAAGTAAGGATCCTAGTATAACAAAAATAGCTAGTCTGGCCCCGCTCTGTGTCTTACCACCCTAATTACTGACCTTTCATTTTTCCTGACCTGGGAAATAGTGCATATCTGGTAAGACTACAAAGAGGAGTCTAGAGTTAGTGCTAATTCCGCAGTGTTCTGAGCTGGTTTTTAATCCCTTGCCACTGATTTCTGTGAGGAAAGTTTGCTAGATGGAAAAACTGGGAACTCACCTGTGAATATAGAATCCTCACAGTGTTGTGTATTCAGAGAAGCAAGTTCCTTGTCTGAGTCGCCACTAGACCGTCTGATGTCAGTGAACAACTTGGCACACGGAAATGCACACATCTCATCTGTGTTACCTTTCAAGAGAGCACCTCATCTCATCCCCAAAGAGGGGGAAGTGGTGACCATGTGAACAGCAGAAGTCATGTGTTTCCTCCCCTTGTACCTCAGTCCTGAAGGTGAAACACTGTATACAGGCATTCTCAAGGGGAAGGGGGGACAACGTCATCCCGTAAAGTGAAAATTGTTTCTTTAGTGGGGACGGATTTAAAACATTGCTCTAAGGAGTCACCGCACATAAACAGGCACATTATACAACTGTGGTATTTAAAATTATATAGGATGGGGATAATTGAGGGAAAAAGTGACTAAAAGGCTACATTTTTCTCAAATAATGAATAAATCTTAATAAATACTGCTGCGTTATATAGAGAAAAAAAATGACCAAACATTTATTCATCTTGTTCCTATTTTAAAATTAAATAAGAAGCAATTTAAAAATGTAAGTGCCTAATGCAGTTTGAAGGTCACCTAGGTAGGCAATAAGTGGGAAAAATTATGTGCTAGAGGGGAAATAATTGCCATTTGTTGAAAATGATGAAAATCTGACTATTCATTGGAGCTTATAAATTGCTAAAAATTGGACGCTTTGGGGTTGGCGTATGTGCAGGGCTGTGGAAACCGCTCCCAGAGTCCTCACGGCAGACTTGTGGTACACAATGTGGTCACTACGTTTGTATTAGGCTCCCCTCAGGGATGAATCACAAGAGAAGAAATAGCAGTGGCAGGTAGAGATCCCCACGTGGTACTGACGGTGCCAGGCAGACACAGGGGCAGGAGGCAGACACCTGTCTTTGAGTCACAAATTCAAAGTTTGTACTTAATACCTCCTAGGGAAGAAAAATCATGGCATTCCACCTGGAATGTCCCCTGGGGTCCTTTGAGCTTGTCACTGAGTTAGAGCCATCAAATGAAGAGATAAATCCAGAAATCTCTCTGGCCTTGTTTTCCTTGGTCAGCAAGTCCCAACGTAAGTCTGCAGTGAGTTTTACCTTTTGTGAGTGAAGCTTAATGATGAGATTAGGATTGAAAGATCAAATCATTGCTCTAACATTTGGACTGTGATATAATGTCTTAGAAGCTGATCCAACACAGGTTAACAACAGATTTAAACATCCATTGTAAAAAGCTGCCATTTTAAGCAAGTCTGGGCAATCTACTCTCTAAAAACTTTAACACCTCCTACCACACTGCCAATTATCATCCTGCCACTACCCAGAGCCCCTCAGAATAACAAAAATTTGCAAGAACCAAGGCTTCTGTTCTGATCTAATGTTTTTTTTTTCCCCCTTTCCCTTTAAAACGAGTTCTTAATAAAAACATGAAAACAAGAGGACTCTGGTGTCATGATTCCTACTTGACATGCCCATTTGGACATTCCTTGGACATCAACACTGCTTTCTGCTTTTTAAACTTCATCTTTTTGCCATCTTCTACAATACCTGTTAATGACAAGTCTTCTAAATGAGTAGGCCCAAGTCCTTGCATTTAAGCTTGACTTTTCTCTCATATACACCGCTGAGTTTATTATAAAATCCGTAGGTTTTGACCTTCAAAATGTATTCTGAATTTAGCACTTATTAACACCTCCACTACTTCTCTCCAGTTTAAGCCGCCATCATCTCCCACCTACCCTCAGATACCTTCACAGTTAGTTTCCCCTCTTCCTCTACATTTTTACTCAAAAGTCACCTTCCTGCCTTCACTACTTAAAGTTGTATTGCCCCCCATCCAAACACCATCACATTCATGGAACTTTATACTGTTTTGTTATACTTTAGGTATAGGTTTTACCCATTTATCCTGTTTCTGCCAGGTTTCTACTGCTGGCATAAGGAAAGGAAATTTCATCTAGTGTCTCCCCATCACCCAGAACTAACTATGCCTGCCACCAAGCGGATCCTGCTAAATAATCATTAAAAATCAATACATATATTTCCACGAGTTTTCTACATTAGTTCTGGTTGCAAAGTTTGCACAGTTGACCTAGCAGGGGAGTGCAGCATTTGGAGATTTTATTTTAAATGATCCTATAATCTTTGATCTGCCTTATCTATGTTCCAGATCTCTGCAAGGGGACAGCAATGTGCATTAATTCAGCCTTCCTCGAGGCAGACAACTATTTTAGCCATATTGAGCTATGGGTCCCTCCTGAGCCTCATTACTTTGCCTCTATGGTAGATTCTATTTCACCTGTTTGGGGCAAGGAAACCGAAATCACCTTGATCTCCTTTACCAATTTCCACCCAGAACAATAGCAAAGTCGTCTCCTCCGGTCCTGCGAGAGGGCTAGATTAATTACAGTGCTCAGTTTCCTCCCACTATACGACTCACCTTTATTAGCAGTTGTCTGTATTTCCAAGTGTTGGTTTACTTTTGTCTTGTGGAAAGAAACTATGCCTTTAGGTTCTGAAGCTCGCTGATGAAGCCAGAGTCTTCCCCTGAGCCCCCAGATCCATCCACTACAGCACGTATAACGCACAGAAGTTGTTGGGCCAGCGAGCACTAGCTATCATGAGCCCCCCCCCCCTTTGTGTGTGACTGGCGGACATGAGGACCACATTTGCATATTACAAGAAACAGGAAGAAGGGCGAGTTAGGAGAGTGGGGACGCTGTGGAGAGGGCTGTCCTTGGCAAATGGAAAGAACCCGGCAGGTGTACTGGGCCTGAAAGGGGAGGGAAGATGTGCTGAGCTGAGATTCACGGACTGGATCCTGCTCAACTGAATGCTCATCCCTAATTATCCAGGATTACCTAGCCAGGGGGTAAAATCTGAATTGTGATTACAAAGAACAGCTGTGGTCATAGTCAGAAATATCAAGTTCCAAATCTTTGAGTAAACATATGAATAGAAGAACAAGGAGAGAACAAATGGGGAGCAATAGGCAGAAATGGGGAGCAATAGGCAGGGCAGGCAGCTGGTAGCTGAGAACACGACCGTGAGAGGGCAATCCTGAGGACTGCTCCTGCGAATGCCAGGAGGGGACAGCTTACCTACCCTGTTAGTGATGATGGAGACCTGCAGTCCCCTTCTGGAATTAGGGGGAGGGATGTCACTATTCCTGAAAAACCCTCGCACCACCAATTGAAATCCAGCAGCACGGTGGCTGATCTCCAATGGAAGCAGAGCGCAAATCCACATGCCACTGGCAGAAAGCCTTTCAAAGAAGGCTGCGTGGCTTCATGAGAGGAAAGGTGTATTTTTCCTTCAGGTCAGCAAAAGCTCTCATAATTCTGCTTCCTGAAGAGCTTGATTGATAAAAGTATTTTGCACAAGGAAGCCACCCAAGAAACATTCTTTTGAAAGCACCAGAGGCGTTGATGGAGACTAGAGCAGAGACTAGAGCTGCATGGCTGGACTTTGAACCTATGACTGACAATTATTTCTGTAATCCAGGCTTTCAGTTTGCCAAAGAGCATCTTTGCCCCATACCTTGGAAATCAAGTGTAAGAGTTACAAAGCTGTTTGAAGCTTTTTCTTGGCTGGTTAGGTGGACTTGACATTCAAAGCACTTTGGGCCTAGAAAATGGCATCTAGGAGCCAAAGCAGAGCAGAGGAGATGCTTACTGAGGATGGCCTGCTAGCAGGTAGCCCATGAGGTAACATGAATAGCATGTAAGTATCTCGCCAGTGTCACAGTGGCAAGGATGGCAGTCAATAGAGCAGGTCTGTTTCAGATAGAGCAGTCAAAACTCCGCTCTGCTACTTAGCCACTACTTGGCCTTGGTCATGCCATTATTGTTATTATATATCTGTGAAAGGAGTCCAAGCATCTATTCAACACAGAAAACAGGAACATTAAGAACATGCTCAGAAACCAAGAAAAGATTGCCAGTGTTGAAAGTATGTCTCAACGCTAAACTGAGCTTGAATCGTGAGGTCCAGGGATGATGTGCTATTTTTGTAGGGTGCCAGGTCTCTATGTCTAGCAAGATGTGGCAGCGTCATGAACCCAGAAATGAGTTTGGGCCATGCCTGTGGCTCAAAGGAGTAGGGCACCGGCCCCATAGGCCGGACGTGGCGGGTTCAAACCCAGCCCCGGCCAAAAACTGCAAAAAAATAAAGAAGAAAGAAAGAAAGAAAGAAATGAGTTAATGGGAAAGATAGTTAATACACAACCAATAACACAAACTAACATGCATGGGGCATTTACATATATGCCGAGACCTATGCTAAGACTGATTCTATGAGATAAATACTATTATTCTCATTTATGAATAATTAGTATTTTACATGTTAATTAATTTGCTCAAGGCCTTTATCTAGTTGTGAAAGAGCCAGGGGGCGGGGAGAAACACACACACACACACACACACACCGGCTGGTCTGACTCAAAAGCCCATGTTTGTCATCACTGGAACATACAGAGATCTGAGTGCGGCACAGAGCAAGAGACAAGTGACACTTGTTAGAGATTTGATCATAAATATCACCTGTGCTTTAGAGCTGAGAAAAAGTGCTTATGACATAAGTTTCATGTCCCAAATATCTATTACTTTCTTCCTATAAACCAGTAAGAAGCAAGAGTGTCATTTTTCAGATCACTATTAAAAGTGGGCTCGTTCTGCCTTCCATGTTTCCCATCTACAAGAGCTCATAGATATTCATTTTAACAATTACCATTTCATCTAACATTTTAACAAGGGTGTAGGCAGGTATTATGATATAGCAATAGGATATAGCCTGGAGTATAAGAAGCTCAAAGTTCTTATAGGATCAGAGTCAAAGGATCTGTCACCCGTTCTAAAAAGCAGAAACACAGAGAAGATACACTAGAAAAACTAACAAAACCAAATTTCTAAGGGCCTTATGCAAATGCAGGCAGAGAGCCCTCTGCGCAAGTTTGAGCGTTTTATGGGAGGGATCAGGAAGAAAAAATGAGAGAAGAAAACTGACTGGCCGGATCAAGCTCCTTGAAAAATGCTTATTTCAACTACCAGTGTATATTGTAACAGTTAAGAACGTGGGCTTTCTGCACCACCAAGTACCAAAGCTGCAGATGCTGGCATGGGTGTGGAGAGAAGGGGACACTTCTACACTGCCTGTGGGACGGTAAACAAATACAACTTCTTTGGAAAGAAGTAGGAATATTCTTAACTCAAAATAGACCTTCCATTCAATCCCCCAATCCTATTACTAGGCAACTACCCAGAAGAAAAAAAAAAACTACTTTATCATAAAAAACATTTGCACTGGATTGTTTATTGCGGCTCAATTTATAATCACCAAGATATGGAGACAACATTAAGGCACCACCAACCCAGGACTGGATTAACAAGCTGTGGTATGTGTATACCAGGGGATACTATTCAGCCACTAAAAAAGATGGACGCTTTACATATTTTGTATTAACCTGGGTGGAGGTGGAAAACATTCTTCCTAGTAAAGTATCACAAGACTGGAAAAGCAAGTATCTAATGTACTCAATGCTAATATGAAGCCAGTAGATGAACTAGTACAAGCCCACAAAGAAAAACTCAATTCAATTCAAGTGAGGAGGAGTGCCGGAGGGGAGTTGGTGTGCTTTCACCTAATGGGCAGAGGGTAGGGGTATACGGCACACCTCGATGTGGGCCTCAGGATGTGACAGGGACGATGACAGTGACTTTACCTACCTAACAAATCCAAACACTGTAGACTAATCATTTGTACCCTCATAGCAATCTGAAATAATAATAATAATAATATTAATAAGGTGGGCTTTGATGTCAGACACGCTTTTTCAGCCGCATTTCATTTTAAAGAGTTCCTGGAGGTTATGGTCATGTTGTGCTTATTGGGACAAGGCTGGAACATTTCTTCCCTACAATATAAACATTCACTAAACCGTACATGCATAAACACACCCAGATATCTTCATAATAACTTTCAACATTTTCATCCTACTAAGGATATGCTTTTGGCATCCTTTTAGTTATAAATGCTAATAATTATCTGGATTATTTTATGTTCTTAGTAAGCCTTTTTGGAGAAGGGTAGTAGTCAGTTAAATAAACTTTTGGCAAATCTGGTGAACTTCTGAAAGGTGATGTTCATCTTTACCTGTAGAGTCACTTAAGTCAGCTGGTCCCAGCCTTTTTTGCACCACGGCCTGGTTTCACTGAATTCAACTTTTGTATAGACAGAGCCGTGGGCGTGGGTAGGAGCTGACAGGGGGCGGAGCTCAGGCGGGGATGTGAGTGATGGGGCGGGGCTGTAAATACAGCGGAAGTTCCCTTGCCTACTGCTCACCTGCGCTGGGTAGCTGGTTCCTAAAAGGCTGCAGACTGGTGTCAGACTATGGCCCAGGGGCTGGAAACCTCAGATGTAAGTAGTCCAACTAATGCTTTGCCTTTCTAAAAATGAAGCAAACATAAATAACTTCAGTACCACTCAGCAGTCTGTCGGGAAGAGCTCTGGCAGGGCTGGGGAAGCAGCCTGGACCTCACACCCCGCAGTCTTCCTGAACCTCCAGCGCAGCCCGGTCCGTGTGTTCACAAGGTCTCCATTTCGGGAAGGTGCCCTCTCCACACACTATCTGCGGGCACCCTCAGCTACCAACTCTCACCCACGGGTTAAATGCTTGAGTTCATTCCCTTTCCTCTTCCTTTTACGTTCCATGATCAAGCAGTTTTCCATAAAACTCCAGTTCTTTCTTTCCTATATTTAGTGTAGACTTTTGCTTCATGCGTTTTTTCAAACCTAAGGCTATGCAGGATTCCCCTTCATTCCAACATCCCTTGATTTGGTTCTTGGAGTCGATTCCTATAAGATACGCCTTTGAGAGTGGCGCTTTTGGCTCAGTGAGTAGGGTACCGGCCCAGTATACTGAAGGTGGCAGGTTCGAAACTGGCCCCAGCCAAACTGCAACAAAAAATAGCCGGGCACTATGGCAGGCGCCTGTAGTCCCAGCTACTGGGGAGGCTGAGGCAAGAGAATTACCTAAGCCCAAGAGCTGGAGGTTGCTGTGAGCTGCAACACCACAGCACCCTACAGAGGGTGACAAAATGAGACTCTGTCTCAAAAAAAAAAAAATGTCTTTGACTTCCATTCCACTTGTGCTCCCAACCCTCTCGCTTGGCTGTATATTTTACTGTCTATTTTTACCCCTAGGAGAGCACCTTGTGACCTAATATTAATATATATGTGTGTGTATACGTATGTGTGTGGGCATATGTATATAGATATATGAGTGTCATCAACATATGCATTCATACTAAAGGAATTATTATAATACATTAACTCTCCTAAGAAATTTTATATTTTGACAAGGGAGCATATATCCTGCAATTTAGGGAAACGGTGTTTTGGTCCTAGCTGTAGGATATAAATCCGCAGACAGGAACAGTCTATTCCAATGATATTTATTTTACTCGACAGTCCTCTAAGAAATGCTAACTGTGAGTTTGGTTTTCAGAGAAGCGACTACGTGCCTGGTATCTGGACACCCCTCCTCCAGCTGTCAGGAGAGTAGGTCATGGGTATTTTAAAAGAATCCAAGGAACAATATAAGATTCTAACTTTTTCTCAAATGTGGATAACTTAACCTCCAAAAATATGATGGCAACCCTGAGTTACAAGAATCAACTCACACTTAGGAACAGAAGCTAGAACTACATGGTGCTTTCTGAGATCCTCTTCTCATCCGGAATAGAACGGCCTTCCTACTGCCAGCTAAATATCTTGTGATTTCCTTATTAGGGGTGCTACAGTAGCTGACACTAAATACTGACAATGCTTTAATGTGGTTAAGTGCTTCCAGTGTGATGGGCCAAATCACAGATGATGATTTCTGTTTTTAGTCAAAATATATGGGGTAGAAATTAAGTCATATATTCTAGAGCCAGCCATTCTGGGTCCGATGGTTCTCAGCCCCATCACTTGCCAATGCAATAACTTTCTGCACCTCAGTTTCCTTATCTGTAAAGTCAAAGATATCGTAGTACCTACCAGTAGGTTATTATAAGACTGCATCATACTCAGCATACGAACCCGTACAGTGCTTGATACAATGTCTCACACACAGCAAGTGCTATCTGTGTTTGCTGTTGACATTTTATGATGAAATAAATAACTTGCCAAAGACTTCATTTCAAAACACAAATTCTTCTGTGACCTCTGTTATCAAATTGGAGGTATATTTTTTTCATGAAAAAAGCTATAACCCCGGAGTGATGGCAAAAAGACATTTGAAAATTCCACAGGCCTCTTCAAATGACATGTGTAAAGGAAAAAAGAGAGTAACTTTCTGATGAAGTATTAAAATAATACTCAAATCAGGTTATTGAATATGAAAGGGAAAGTAGCCGGAGTTGTTCATCTGTTTGACAAACAAACAGGATTTGAGAAGAGGGAAGCAGAAAAGCCTGTCTCAGGTTTATGCTCTGAGAAGTAACTTAGAATCCATGACACGTCCCTCTCTCTCGAACACCCCCCAGGAGAACAGACACAGTGAGTATTCACATTCTGCAAACTGCCGGCGTCCAGAGGAAAACACAGTGGTCTGGGCTGCAGGGAAGGTAGCAACAGAAAACTCAGAGAGGTAAAGAAAGATTCAATAGAGAAGTCATTATGAAAACAACCAACTTAACTCTTGCAAGACCCTTGCCGGGGTCTGGGAAGTACCAGTATCCTTTGATGAGAGTAACAGCCCCAGGATTCACTGAACTCCAGTATCTCATCACTGGGTTTCTTGCATGATACGTGCTCTTGTATGTTAGTACAGTAATTTTGCTAAAATATTCTTATAAGAATGTGCCTTACTCGAAGGACACAGGGATAATAATCCCAGTTTCCTCTTTTAGTGTGGTCAGTGCTGAAAACCTCTTAATTTTTGTGATTACAAGAATCCTGAGACTTGGCACCTGTAGCACAGTGGTTACGATGCCAGCCACATGCACTGAGGCTGGCGGGTTCAAACCTGACCCCGGCCAGCTAAACAAAAATGACAACTGCAACAACAGCATAATAGCTGGGCATTGTGGTGGGCGCCTGTGGTCCCAGCTACTTGAGAGGCTGTGGCAAGAGAATTGCTTGAGCCCAAGAGCTTGAGGTTGCTGTGAACTGTGACGCCACGGCCCTCTACCAAGGGTGACATAGTGAGACTCTGTCTTAAAAAAAATCCTGAGATGGGGCTGCTTTTCAAACACATTCCCTATTTAATCTCATCAGCACACAGGTCTCTAGGACAGGTGACTAACTAATTTAAGTGGGAGGCTGGGAGAGCTGCAGCGTGAGGGCACGCCTGGACGAGGACGCAGTGTCCTTGCGGGAAGAATGTGTCCCTCACAGAAGGCAGGCTGAGAAGGGAGCACGTGCCCGCTCTGTGCTGAGCCCGGTGGTGTGATGAAGCCCACTCCTATCAGCTCTTGAAAACCATCTGCCAACAGTTCCTCCCATCCCCACAACAGTCACATCGTGGTGACAGCTTAAAGTTTTGAGGGTACCGACATCATAGAAATTGGCAAAGTTACAAATCAAGCCTTTTTCTTTTTTTCTTTTTTTTTTTCCTTTTTTTTAACAAGAGTGTCAGTTTTTAAACATTCACCAGCACACAAATGATTATGGCTAATCATAAGTATCATGCCTACAAGCTACTCTGAACATATAACCTGGATTAATTTATTCTGAGGGAATAAAATACAGGAAAGATAAATATTGAAGAGATGACAGGTTATTTAGACATGACAGTACACATATGTGCTGTTGTTTCGAAGGACAAATCTCTATTTGTCAATACTCAAAAAAGTAATCTTTATACTGTGTCTATGTGCATCATAATCTATTTACCTACGACTATCTTGTCCCTGGCATGGTGAGCTCCTTTGCTGGCAGAACCATGTTTGATTTACCATAATTTGTCACATATATGTGCACTTCTTGCCCACATTTTTGAGGGAAAAATAAGGATGTGCTTTATTTGTGGGTGGTAGAGCTGGGGAGTTGGGTAGCCCAGCAGGCCTCCTGGGGCCACTGAACTCTCCCTCCTGGGCCTGCCAGGAGCAAGGGGTTCCAGGATGAGAGAATTCTAGATCTGGCAGGAGCAGGTTAGAGCAGCCTCCACTGAGCACTGCAATCAGAGAGGGGTGGTGGCAGGGCTGGTGTCAAGTGGGGTGAGGGCCAAGGGCCAAAGCCTGGTTGTGCAGAAGAAACCAGGAGCTGCGTGTAGACCCCAAGGGATCTGTCTGGCTGACTAGGGGTAAAGCAGCCTCAGAAGTTCCCACTCCACCTCCTAGATCACAGATCCCCATGTGGTGGGGAGGGAAGGGCCCCTAGGAGAGAGAGAAGGGGTACCTTTCACAGAGCAGGCAGCAGTATCATCTGCATATTTACCAGGGGGATGTTTAGCCCCCCCCAGATGTGTCTCTCCCAGGCAAGAGCTGGCCCCTTTCTTGAGGGGTGTTTTCCTGCAAGCTTGGGCCAATACTGTGGAGGTGCATTATACACAGGGGTACGTTATACATGGCCAAGTCTGGGACACGTTCATCCAGGGTGTAGCAGGGTTTAACAGACTCCTGGAGGTTTCCAGACTTGCTAATTTTTTTATTTCTTCACTTCGAACAGAATGAAGATATTACCTGCTCCAACCACGTTCTGGGATCACAGTGAGGATGAAATACTGGAATGGAAATGCCAGCAGCCACTCTTCTGGATAGTAACCTCGCACAAGATTTTAGAAGTGTGCTGCAGAGGACAGAACATGATACGAATATCGGCATTAATTTGTTGTTCTTTGGAGAGGGCCTTGGAATCAGAGGGACCTTGGCTAAATCATGATTTTCCACTTCCTAAGTGTATAGCCTTTAGGAAAGTAAGTCACTTAACCATTTTAAGTCTGTTTTTACATCTTATGAATGAGACCAAACTTAGCTGACAAGACTTTACACATTGAGCTCTATCCAGCAGTTCTTGGCGTAATAGTAGAGACTTGACGAATTCACATCCCCTCTCCTATTCCCCAGTAACGGAACATTTGTACACGCAAAACTGTCTAATGATGTTCACCCCAGTAGTCTCAGTGAAAATGATCATGTTGGTCACCACCCCTGTAACGTCCATGGACAAGAAGCTTATCACAGTGACTGCCATTCAGTCTAAATAATGAATCTTTTAGAAAAAGTCCAAACCCAGCCCGGTTTAGATGCTTTTCTGTTCTATAAAGAAGAAACACAATTCCAGTCAATGGATTGTCATCAGCAGAGAAACACCTGCCAGCAAAAGCTTTGAGGAAGCTTCAGGCTCAGCCTAACTTTGTTTTTGTAGTGCGGTTGTTAAAACCCCCTCTGCCATCCTCTTTCACAGCACTTGGCAGCGTGTAATGCCTTCCATCAAGTTGGCGTTCTGCATGGAAGATGCCTCCTTGAGCCGCACCAGCCGGGCCTCAACCTGTGTGCTTGAGAGATGGGCTGGTTTTCTCCTTCTGGCTCTAACTTGTGAGTTGAGCCATGCGAAGCCCAGGGCTCTCATCTCCTCAAGACAAGCGTCTTAAACTGAGGCTGGCACAGAGAAATTCGACCTTTGCCAGACATGTCTCTGTGAATCAATTTTTGGCCTTTGCTTTACCTGTGGAAGCATTCGCTCACTCTCAATCAGCTAACTGCATCATTTTTGAAGTGCGTATGTGGAAATGTGGAATTAGGTCTGAGGACTGACCCCTTTTCATGTATGTTTCCTAGACCTTTGGACTCAGTGACAACTTGCCTTAAGTAAACTTCAGAATTAAGAAAGAGAACATTTTACATGTCGTTATCTAAGTAGAGAGACATCAGCTAGCTTCAATAAGTTTCCTGATAAGATGCCAGTAGAGTGACTCAGATAATATATATATAATATAGACACAACTTTCTCAGTTTGAAAAAAAGGCAATGTCAATGTCGTCTTGTTCCTTCAGATGCAATCAAAGTTTATTAGACAGGTATTCTAATTCTTGCTTACAGGTGTTTAGATTTATATCTTGGTGCCTCTGGGCTTCCAAGGTCCTTACAAATACAATAATCTATTTATACATCTGTCTCCTTCATCAGGCTGTAACCTCTTCTGGGTTAAGAGCTGTAGTGGTTTCATTTTTCTACTATCTGGACCTAGCGTAGTGGCTGGTGCACAGCAGGCAAGGAAAAATAGTCATCCTTCACTCTTCCTCTTAAACCCAAGTTGAAAAGGAAGGGCCGGGGGAAAGGTGACCCTCCACAATAATTGTGCAGAAATCTTATCCCGTCCAATGAATGAATCTGTGATCACTTGTCTCTGTAATTTCTTCAAGTCGATAGTTGCCTCCCAGGGCTCCTCTGGTCTAATTAGATTAACTGTTACTGTCAAGGCTATCTAATTGCTTGTACTGAAGAAAGCAAATTGCAGACAGTAGATATCAGTGTAAAATCAAACAGAAAACAGGTGTTTGCTAATTAAAACTGAGATTTTAATGAATGACCTGTACCATTTTGGAGAATAAATACCACTCCAGGCATCTGCTGTATAATTAGGGTCTCTCTCTCTTTTTCTCTCTCTGTTTTCCTCTCTCTCTTTTCTTCGGATCTTGCCTGACTCGTTCTATCAACAACGTATTAGTAAGTAACTGTAAAATGATTAAAAGAAAATGGCTTAGTAATCTCTACTCTTTGTAAAGGAGCTAACACAGGTGTTTCTGCCCGGGTATCTATAAACAAACCAATTTTTAAAAACTGAAGATGAGCACAGCCAATTCTTATTCACATTTACCTAGTAGTCTATACATTAAAGACAATAATGTGTGGGTAAAAGAGGTGAGGAGACTGGAAAGGATAAGGGAAGATCACCTTAAAACGTTTTAATGCACAAATTGGTCATGGGCCCCTCGGGAAGCTTGATACGGGTTCTGGTTCATCTACCATTTGAGACTTTATTTTGAGTTAATTGGGCTTCCTGCTGAGATGACCTCATCTGATGGATGTTGCTTTTTGCGTTTCCATTCATTTGAAAGTGAAAGAGGAGAAGCTCATTTAAAAATATAATAAGAAGTCTGTGGAATGTGCCTGGTAAGCAGGTTTAACTGTATAGAAATGCTTCATTTTTTTAGCAAAGCTAATATGAGGGCACCAACTTAGGATGACTTAATAGGAAGGACGTGAAAAAATACCAGGGCATTTTGTTGAAATCATGGCTGCGGAAACATTTTCCCACCATTCTTCTTTGTGCATCCGAGTGCTCTAGTAAGTGAGTGCTAGCTGTAGCTATTTTATGTAATTAAAGCCAGCTGCAGTATCCCAGTTACAGGAGCTCGGAGGACTTGGCAAAGCTATTATTGAGTACTATGTCAACTAACAGACAATCAAATGTGTTGAAATCCAAGGAAATCAAGTGGCTTCTGGACAAGTCTCTTAACTCACTCTGAGGTCCTGAAACAGAAGGCCATATCCTTAAGTCTGCTGTGAGCTGCTGTGTCCCAGGCTTGGAGCACTCCATCATTTTAGTGCTGTGAGCACAGCCATGAACCAGAATATTCCCCAAAGCACTAAATCAAATGCTTTGAGTACTATCCGAGTAACTGTCATATTTCAATTGCTTTATATGAATACATATTCTTCGAGAACTTCATAGAATTGCTTCTCTCTTCCAAAATCAAAAGGCACAAAACATATTACACACAGTCACAGTCACACACGCACACCTTTAGATCTGTTCTTGGTGGAGGCCTGGGTGTGGCTGCAGGAACCTGTTATATGTACTACACATGCCTAAAATATCAACTGGCTTAAATGGCTTTTGATAAAAACACTTACGATTTCAGGGCAGAATCCTACCCTCTCCATCCTATTATTTTTGGCACTTCCCAAAGGAATGGGAAGCACCAGTGTTGGTGTCGGCCAGCCTGTGACACCTGCTGTGCTTTTTGGCAAATGTCCTGCTACAGAGTTTTCCCCACTGTTGCAAGGTCCGTGGAAGGAAGTTCTCACTGGCAAGAACACTGACAGTGTCCATTGAGAAAGGCCACTTTCTGGGTCAGGTGTCCCCCGACCTCAGCTATTACTTAGTACTGTGTCAACTAATAGACGATCAAATGTGTTGAAATCTAAGGAAATCAAAGTTTTTAGGATGGCAGAGAGATGTCAGGCTTGAAACTGAGTCTAAGAGTATGGTCCTCTCCATTTCTGTGGCATTCCTTGTCACCTAGACCCCTGAACCAGTTCATTTGGCATAAGCCAGGATTCTCCCACTATTTCATTATTATTACTATTTACTTATTTATTTATTGGACACATGGTCTCTCTCCATCAGCCACACTGGGGTGCAGTGGCATCATTTACAGCTCACTGCAGCCTCGAACTCCTGAGTTCAAGTGATCCTCTCCCCTCTGCCTCCCAAAGTACTGGAATTACAGATACGAGCTGCTGCCCCCAGACCCCTTATTTCTTTTATAAAAATAATTCATGTAGCTTATGGTCTTCAAACCTGACTCCAGAAGCTCGTAACACACCTGAGATGGGTGGAGAATTCTCTGTTCTACCCCTCACTGCCACAGACCTTCTCTTTTACCACTCTTTCCTTGAAAAAACTCCTCCAGTGGGAACTTGTATTTTAATTTTTTTTAAATTAAATATCAGTTATATACGAAAGGTCATTTACGGTGATACGTAAGTGGGTATCTATCACCTAAAGAGACTATTAGAGATCCCCCTCAAGACTCACGATTTCTCTGAATTGGATCATGCCCTCACTTGCATCTGAAAGTCTTTAATACCTACACATGATCCCTACAAAGGTACTCATTAGCTTTGCACGTTTCAAATACATATCAATGAAGCCTGTGACAAACGCTCCTCTGTGACTTGCTCATTTTACTCATTATATTGTTTTGAAATCCATCACTCAACTTCAGGGTGTCAAACTGTATCAATCATTATTGAATGATCAATCGACCTGGCATGGCCGGGAAATATAATTTGGTCATTAGGTGTTAACTCATTTTACTTATTCTTGAATTCAGTTTGCCAGCATTATTCAAGATATTCATGAGAGAGCTTGGCCTCCCGTCTTGGTATGTTGTGCCATCTTTGCCTTGCTTTGGAATCAGGAATTCTCCTATGTCTCTTTTACTCTTCTCCTCTGAAGGAGAATAGTTCATGGGCTGTCTCTGCCCTCTTTCATTGTTATATTTTAGGGGTGGTGGCAGGGGCTGGACATAACTTGTCTCTTTCAGTTAATAGCTCACTAGAACATTAAGCTTCCCATTTAATTTTTTTTACCAGTCAAAGTAATAGATATTAATTGAATTCTGGATTTCCACAAGCGAGCAGACTTCATTAGGGAGAGTGTGAGTATATTTAACGCGTGGAAAGAAGAATGCAATGGACATTTCAGAGGTGTTTACAGCAGGAAAACCTGCAGACCGATATTTAAATTCGTTTCCTCTTCTTCCTAGAACTTCCAGAAAATCATCTACATTTTGTGACATCCCTAGCAAGTCAGTTATGATCATGTAGCAAAATTCTAGCAGTGGAATTTGGACACAAGATTATGAGCATCACATCCAGGCAGGTACTACAAAACCCTTCCAGGGATGATTCTGCTTTTTCCCCACTCGTGTGATCCCAACAGGAAGCAGCACATTTTCAGTTTTGATTAGAAGATGCTGGAGGTGCCTCTGTCTCTGGTCATGGGGCGGTAACCTGCGAATCAGAACTACTCAGTCTCTGGTTGTGGGGCGGTGACCTGCGAATCAGAAACACTCAGTCTCTGGTCGTGGGGCGGTGACCTGCAAATCAGAAACACTCAGTCTGTGGTCGTGGGGCGGTGACCTGCGAATCAGAAACACTCGGTCTCTGGTTGTGGGGCGGTGACCTGCGAATCAGAAACACTCGGTCTCTGGATGTGGGGCGGTGACCTGCGAATCAGAAACAGTCTGTGGTTGTGGGGCGGTGACCTGCGAATCAGAAACACTCAGTCTGTGGTCGTGGGGCGGTGACCTGCGAATCAGAAACACTTGTTTAAAACATCACACAAGAGAGAACTCTCTATTAATATCTCTACTGCTCCACGGAGATAATAAAATATACCCAAAAGAATAGGTAGCATTACCCAACGAACCCACTCTGGGAATTTCTTTCTTCCTTCCTCCGGCAGTTTTACTAGTTATCTAGAAGACAAGCTGAACCAGGGACTTTAATCTATAGTTCTTATTCTCTTTTTAAAATACATCTCTTCTTTTTGCTATGCTGCATCCCAGATAATTTCTTCCTGTGTATCTCTCACTTCACTAAATATCTCTTTGCCTGTGTTTAATCTGCCAAGGGGTACAAAAATATGGTTCTAGAAGGATTAAGTTATAGTATTCCATAAAACAGTGGGCGATTAACAACAATTTCTTGTATATTTCAAAATGGCTAGAAGAATTGTAATGAACTCAATACAAAGAAAAGATAAATGTTTGAACAGATAGATATCCCATGTGCCCTGATTTGATCATTTACACATTGTATACAGCTATCAAAATATCACATGTGCCCCCCAAATATATGTAACTATTACATATAAGTACCTTTTAATTATCATATTATTTATTTCTAAATGTTACATTAGATTTAAAATGTTCTAGGTCTTTTAAAAATGCTTTTTATATATTACCTTGTATCTTTTTAAAAAAATTTCTAGGGCTGAGCATGGTGGCTCACTCCTATAATGCCAACACTTGGGAGGCCAAGGCAGGTGGATTGCCTGAGCTTACAGGTTTGAGACCAGCCTAAGCCAGAGTGAGACCTCATCTCTAAAAATAGCCGGGTGTTGGGGCAGGCACCAACTCCTTGGGAAGCTGAGGCAAGAGAATCACTTAAGCTCAGGAGTTCGAGGTTGCTGTGAGCTATGATTTTACAGCACTCTACCATGGGTGAGTGAGATTCTGTCTCAAAAAACATTCTAAAATATATTAGATCTTTACATTTTATGGTCATTTTTGGAAAATTCTTTGAGTACCTGATTCTATGATCTTTTTTCTTACTGATTCTCCCTTAACCATGACCTATTGACTTGTCCATGTTGTGATTATTACCATTGTTAAGTTTGCTTACCCTGTAATGTGATCTTTTTGGCTTAAGTTTCTGTATTTAAAGAGGGTTCTTTGAGAAAGGATTTGAATTTGCCTATTCTGATTGGCTTCTTTCTCTCTCTTTTTTTTTGAGACAGAGCCTCAAGCTGTCCCCCTAGGTAGAGTGCTGTGACATCACAGCTCACAGCAACCTCCAACTCCTGGGCTCAAGCGAGTCTCCTACCTCAGTCTCCCAAGTAGCTGGGACCACAGGCGCCCACCACAACGCCCAGCTATTTTTTGGTTGCAGCCATCATTGTTGTTTGCCGGGCCCAGGCTGGATTTGAACCCACCACCTTAGGTGTATGTGGCTGACGCCTTAGCCGCATGAGCCACAGGTGCCAAGCCTGGCTTCTTTCTCTTAGCAATACACATCAAAGTTTCTTCTATGTATTTTTTTTTATGACTTGACAACTCATTTCTTCACAGTGTTGAATAATACTCATTGTTTATTAGCACCACATGTTTATCCATTCACGTTCCAAAGGAGATCTAGGTTGTTTCCAAGTTTTGGCAAGAATGAATAAAGTGGTTAAAAATGCCCAAGTGCTTATCACAGGGTTTTGTGCAGACAGAAGTTTTCAACTGGTTTGAGTAAATATGAGGAACCAAGATGAGAGGATGGTTAGTTTCATAATAAACGGCAGAACTGTCTTTCAAAGTGGCCGTACCATTTGGAACTCCCACCTGCAATCAATGAGGGTTCCTATTACTCTCCATTCTTGCCAGGATTTGATATTGTCAGTGTTCTGAATTTCAGCTATTTTCTAATAGGTATAGTTCCATTCCAGAAATGGAATTCCCTCTCCCAGGCTTCATGAATAATAACTGCAAACAGATGTTTATGGTAGAGAGGAGGGAGGTGTTACACTAGTAGCAGTGTTTCAGCTTCAACTAAGTCAGCCAAGTTGTGTTGTTACACACATACAAATTCGTATTTGTGGCCTTATCCTCAGATACCATCAAGAGAACAATGACTCTATCTGGAGTCCCTATGAATAAAGAATGGAGTTTTCTGAAAGTGGAAAAAACTCAAGATATGCTGAATAGGGACTGATACTGATTATATCACTGGGCTGAATAAGGCAATGATGAAATCTTATTGATGTATGTACCAAAGAGTGCAAATGAAAATGTTTATGTGTCTAAAGATAGCTTCAGTTTGTACAGGAGGATATACAGAGAAAAAAAAAAAACGTGGACACTTGCCACCTGTCGACTCTTCAGCTTAAAACACAATCTGTTTATTTTGCAAAGATGAGAGCCTGTCCCTCTTCTCACAGCGTCCACTTTCAAAAGGACTCTCTGAGTATTCCTGTCCTTACTGAGTGACTATCTCATAACTCTGACACAAGAGATTCTGAATAGGTGCTAGGAAATAGTTGATGCTTCTACATGGAAATCACACGAGACCATTGCCCGTCAGAACCACATTCTTGCTTTCTCTTGCTCACGGAATATGCAGAGGACATTCCCACATGTAACGAGCAAACCTAATCCTGAAAAGTGGGCTAGCAGGCCTGCATACTAACAGTAAGATCTATCTCCAGGTGGAGACCTTGGAGGTGAGTCTTTTTTTTTCCAAAGTCGTTCTGAAAATTAGCAAATTAAATCACAATGTTTACATGGTACAGGAGTACCTGGTTTGAGGCGTTGTTCTTTTTCTCTTTATGCATAAGGATATTTTCATAGCTAGAAGAGGACAAAACCTGCTAGTTCCCTGCTTCTGGCAGCATGCCAGCTCTTCCACCTAAACGGATCAAAGACTGTAAACACCACGTGACAGAATGAGAGCTCTTTTTTAAATAGTAGGGCTTTACTGGAGTTTTATGAAGCAGTAAGACTCTGCAGGCATCACAGGTGAGATGTGGGGCACACTTGGATCGTTTTTATCTTTCAGGCTCTAAATACAAGATCAAAAGGGAGTAACTTCATAAAAATTCTAATCTCTCTTCCCTGAGCACACCAGCATTGTGGGGGATTTAGCTAGCTGATGGTGATACTTTCACTACGAACGCTTTGTACGCTCATCCTGCAGAGAGAGGTCCTCATTATTACAAAATCCAGCCATTTGGAGGTTGAAGTTACATGTTCATTATTGCCAAAGACATACCTTATGTGAGTCTATGGAAGGATATTGTGTGGCCAATGTTCCCTAATAAAGGGAGATAGCTGCAAACCATGAAAAGAATTCATGTTACATATCTATTTTTCATATGGCATTTATGAAACACCAAACATTTTAGCTGACTGTGCTTGCTATACAGTAAATTAGCTCAATTTCATACATAATATTTCATTTCCTTTTAAATATTTTTTAAACGCCTCCATTCAAGCTTGTAAGTGATACCAAAGGTATTCAGAAAGTCCCTCTGGGATGGTAAAAAAAAAATTAGTTAATTTGTAGTAGAAACAGGTATAAAAATTGTAACATCGTAAAGTAATTGTGTCTCCAATTCATAATTTGATGGTTCTCCCTGTTCTGCCTAGTTAATAAATTTGATACCCCAATAGATGATTTTCCTTATGTCTTTTATTCCACATTATTTATGCAGGTAGACTAAAACATGCGGAACATGCTGTCTCTGTCAGTCTGACCTGCTATAGCAAATACACAATGGACCGGGGGCTTGGAAAACAAGCATTAATTTCTTGCATTCTGGAGTCTGGGAAATCCAAGTTCATGATGAAGGCAAATCCAAAGTCTGGTTAGGGTCCACTTCTTGGTTTGTAGACAATCAACTTGCATGGTCATAGGGCAGACAGCAAATAGAGAGGAACCAAGTTATCTTACGTCTCATCTCATTCCTGAGGTCGTCACCCTCACACTCTTACAACTTTCCAAAGGCCCCACCTCCAAATATCATCACAGTGGAGATTAGGCTTCAACATATAAATTTGGAGGAGCACAAAAATTCAGTCCATAGCACCTGTCTTATCTATTATCATATTAACAGATTTAATCTATTAAATATGTATTAACAAAATACATATTTTTGTATTTTGAAAGATAAAAATGACCCGAGTATACCCCACATCTCACCTGAGATGCTTGCAGAGTCTTCCTGCTTCATAAAACTACAAAATAGATCAAAATAGCTATTAACATGTTTTTAATACTATCTTTACTAAGCTAGGGCTAATAAATTGGCCTTTAATTATGTCCTCCAGAAACTCGGAAGAGTTATGGGAAATCAGGTGTGGTTTTAAATCTCATATTCCCAACTTCCTGTGATTCACAATCAGTACCTGAGGAGCAAGTTCTATGATCTTACGCGCTGGTCATATTCATGTTGTCCTCATCTGCAACCTGAATGTAGATACAGGTCTGGTGGTTTCTCTCTTGCCGACCTCTGTACTAGCCCTTTTGAACGCATCATTAGTTCATTATATTTGTCCATGGTGTAACATTTTTAAACTATTCCTAATTACTTCCTCTATCTCCTTTTTTGTATATTACTCAACTACTCATCTGGGCCCCTCAACACAATAAGACAATTTTTCCCTTTTTATATTGGCACCAAAAATAATAAGTTGGCTTGTTAATCAAATTTCTCAATATCTTCTGCTTTCTTCCAATTTTTGTTTTATCCACATTATTTAAGAAACATACATATTTTCAATTCAGATTCCTATCACCTCAAGCTCTTTCACTTCAAGAATTCTCCTGTCTAGAATTTACACCTACTGTATTTATTGTATCCTTTCCTTCACTTCCACTAGGTCTATTCTTGCCCCATTGGCCCCTTTCTAGAACCAAAATCAATTAGTACCCTACTTTTCCTTATTCTGCTACCTGGTGCAGAAAGTAAAATATGGGCTTATGATGTAACTTAGATTAAATACTGTTTAAGTCGCTCAGGACCGCTGATGCTAATCGTCAATCTGAGACAGCATAGGGACAGGACTTGGGCCTCTCTTCTGACCAGGGGAGACAACTAGGGGCTGCAGGACTTGGCCTAATTCAAAGAGCTTCACTGATGCAGGGTTCCCCCATTCAGGGCTGAACAGGGACCACCATTTTCTAGGCCTGAGCAAATAGACTTTTTTTCTCCAAACTGCATTCTCTGAACACCAGCAAGATAAGAGAAAAGCAGTTTGGCCAGTATTTCAAGTAGGCTGGACACCTCCTGAGGTGGAAAGCATAGTCCCTGCTGCTTTTCTCCAGCTAGGGGGATAGCATTCATTTGTTAATATACTCATTCCCTAATCAACATGGGGGAAGATGATTTCCGTCTGGCAGCTCTGTTTACAAATGGCATATAACTCCCTAGACAAAAGACCACCCCACCCCACCCCCATTACCCCCCTCCCCCACTTCCCACTTGGGTGTCCTTCTTCAGCTGTCAAGGTTCTGTTCCCCCTTCATTCCTTCTGTGTTCCTTTCTGTCTAATAAATCTATCCTGTTACTGATTTGTGTGGTCTGAGGACTCATTCTTCATATCTCCAAAATTAAGGACCCACTGCAGAAAGAAATTTCTACCAACATCCCAATCGCTGGAATTCAGGCCCTCCCTGGAGAAGAAGGGCCTAACCATCTGTATCATGAGAAATGTTTTTCAGGGACACTAGAGCAAGATGATGACACAGGCTGGGAAGGCACCAAGGAACAAAAGAACCAGACCTATCTGGATTCAGCCAGATTAAGCTAGAAGAGCTAAGAGTTTGACCTTATCTTGGCTTTTTCCCATCATTATAATCTCATCTAATAATAAAACTCATGCTTTCCAGGGGAGATTTAACATCTAATGAGACATGCAATGCCTGTGGTGAAACTTAGCAGGGGCCGTCTAAGCCTCTTTAAAACTCTCCCTGAACTCCCCTGGGAGAGTCAGCCTAAGGATTTTTTCCTCTGTGCTCTCTCCCTTATGTTTCAACATAAAAAGCACAACCCCAGTAAGGGTTAAGGTTAGATGAGGTATTCACAAAGCCTCACAAAGCCCGTGTGACTCCCATTGGACCTCTTGTTAATTTCTATTTCATATGGAGCCCAAGGGCCTATCCCAATAACAAATCTAACTAAATGTTTTATTCTTCTCCATTTAAAATGCCCATTGTTCAAGGCAACTATTTATTTAGCTTTTCTTCTCTTTTTCAAAACCACCTCCCTCTTCTTAATCCTTAGCAGCGAAACTCAGCTTGGTCTCCCTTGATTTACTTCTCCTTCACTAAGCCTGATTTTTGCATCTCAAACTCATTCTTGCCCAATTTTTCCCTAACTTTGAGACACATGTTTTCATATCCTTTCTTGAGCTAAATGCTTTCAATTGGTGCTCTTTTCAATTATTCCTCCTTTTTATTAAATCTTTAGTTGTAAAACTAAACACTACTCTTCATTATCTGTAACATATTCAAGTAATTTTTTTTAAGTAAATAATTTTCTGAATCTCCATCTCTGTCAAGCTACCATTTCCCTTCATCTCTCTTCACTTCTAAACTCCCAGTTAAATAGAGATAGATGTACTGTGTCCCTCTCACACCACCAGGTTTATATGCCTATGTACTCATACACGTTGCCTTTCTCCTACATAAAAAGGAAGGAGATTCCTCCATATTTTCTTTGAATCCCATACTCTCCTACTTATAAGACACTCAGGATAAAATGATGACTTTTTTCTGCTGCATTGACACTTTCCCTCTCTATAGTATTCTTCACCAAAGTATAAAATTGTGAATGTGTTACTTTTGTTAAGAAACCAATGTCCTTTCTCCACATAATTTTCCAGCTCCCATTCAATTTCTGTGCTTCTCTACCCAGCAAAATTAAGAATTGTCTCATTTTGTATCATGATTTGCTTACCACGATTTGCTTCCTCAACCAATTCTCATCAGGCTTCTGTCATGACTTATATTAGTCTTCTCCAGCTACCATGACCAAATATTACCCACTGGGTGGCTTAAATAACAGACATTTTCTTTTCACAGTTATGGAGGATAAAGGTTTGTGATCAAGGTGACAATGAACTTGATTTGTCGTGAGGGCTCTCTTCCTGGTTTGTAGACAGCCACCTTCTTGCTGTGTCTTCACATGGCCTTTTCCTCTCCTTCTAATGAGACAGAAGGAGAAAGAGAGAAAAACTGATCTTCCTGCTCTTATAATGATAACAGATATGTCCATACCAGATAGAAGTCCAGCCTGATGAATACCTCACCTGACCTTAATAATCCCCCTAAAGGTCCTTTCTTCCAAACACAGTTACAGTGGGGGTTAGAGTCTCAACCTATAAACTTGATGTGTTGGGGTACACAATTCTGTCCATAATACTACTTCACTGAAACAGCTCTTCAGATCATTACCTACAATTTCCAATTTCATATTCCAGTGTTGGGTTCTGTCTTTTCCATATCCCACTTATTCACATCACTTAACATAGTTGACTACTCTGTCCTTCCTGAAGCACTTTATATATTGTATTTCTTTTCATTGAGGTGTTTTAGTTCTTCCGATCCCACCTGTGCTCTTACCGTTATAGCAAATCAACTTTAATCAAAGTTACCTACCAATTACTTGGCAAAACTTTTGCATCATTTTTATGCTGTACACTTGATTTTTTGGCAAGAGGACTATATAGCAGGACTCATAACCCCTGCACAGTGCTTATATGATCCATGGGTTCAAGAAAAAAATATAAAACTTTATGTTTATTTTCACCTTAAAAATTAAGCATTATAGAAATTATCTGGGTATGTGGGCTTAATGGCGCCCTCATCAGTTTCACATGTCCTATAGATTAAGAAGTGTTCTGAGCTAAGGGATGTTCTCCATGCAGAGGGCTACCAGTGGTGGCCTTGCTTATCTAGTCCTTTTCAGTTTATTGAGACAGAGTTTAATTTAAGTGTGCTCACCTAAGTGGACTTAATCAATAAATGAATTTTTGGTATTAGAATCTTGGCAAAGATCTACAAGGAGAGAAGGATATTTTGTACCATACAGAAATTGTTTTGTTATTTCATGACGCAGAGCTTCAAAAAAATTTTTTTCACATGCATGCGTGCACACACACACACACATACACACATACATAATTCCTATCAAGGGCAATTTAATATTTTTCTATAATGAGCAAAATCAAAATGAATTTTTCCAGAAAATAAAACACAATCTATGGGGAGATTATTTTCTAAATGAATTGGAAGTGTTTTCATAACTAAATGACTCAGATGCTGACAAAGATGTAAATGTGCTATGTTTAAAACTTTCATATCTGAGTTTTTAATAAATAACTTGGGAACAGAATGTTCTAATACATTTGTAAATCTTCTCAATGAAAGGTTCAATGTGTTTTGAATCCTAATGTGTAAATAAGATTGGAAAATAAGTGTCATAATTTACTTAGTACATACAACTAACAATTCGGTTTTTAAATTTGGTTTCATGACTTAACCAATTAACATCTTCATTTATGAAAGCCATTTAGTCTAAAAATCACTAAAATACCTAGCTGCTATTTTTAAGTGAAATCATCAACACGTTCATCAAATTCATATGAGAGCTGAAATGACCTAGAATAGCAAAAAAAAAAAAAAAAAAGATTTGAGTAAAAGAACAAAATTAGAACACTCACGTTTTCTTATTTCAAAACATACTACAGAAATTCAATTATCAAGACAGTATAAGGATAGACATATGGGTCAATGGAATAGAATTGAGAGTTGAGAAATTAGTTCTTATGTTTATGTTCAATGGATTTTCAATAAGGAGAACAAGATCATTGAATGTGGAAAGAATAATATTTTGAGCAAATAGCTCTGAACAACTGGATATCCATGTGCAAAGAATAAATCTGAATTCTTACTATTCACTATACACAACAATTAACTTAGAAAGGACCATAGACCTAAATGTAAGAGCATAAACTATAAATATCTTAGGAAAAAAAATACAAGGAAGTCATTTTTGACTTGAGGCTAAGCAATTGTTTTTTAGATACAAAACCAAAAACACAAATGGAAAGATAAATAAATTGGATTTCATTAAAATTAAAATCTTTTGTGCTGCAAATAATACCACAAAATGCAAGAACAAAGCTCAGAATGGGAGAAAATGTTTTTAAAACACATATCTGATACAGGACTTGTATCCAAAATATACAAAGATCTCTCCTAATTTAATAATTTAAAAAGTAACCCAATCGTAAATTGCTAAAGAATTTGAATAAATACTTCATGTACATATTGACCATATTCAAAAGGTCCATAAAATCAAAAGTGCATAAGAGAAGCTCAACATTATTAGTCATTACAGAAATGAAAATGGCAAGTACAATGAAATACTACTTCACACACCTGGGAGGCTGTAATCAAAAAGGAAGACAATAACAAATGTTAGCAAGAGGGTGGAAGAACCGGAACCCTTATGCACTGGTGTTTATGTATTAGAAAATGGGAGAGTCACTTTCTAGAACGCTATGGTCGTTCCTCCAAATATTAAGCATGGAGTTGCCATGTGATCTAAAATAGATAAAAAATACAAAGGCCTATGTTTTTATTAATAAACATCATAAAATTAAAAGCCAAATAGTTGAGTTTATGTTTATCTCATTTTTAAGTCTCTATTAAATTGAAAAATTGTATAGCATACACAGCATAAAGGTTAAGAAATATGCTCATAATTTTCTTTCTTTCTTTCTTTTTTTTTTTTTTTTTTTTAGACTGAGCCTCAAGCTATCCCCCTGGGTAGAGTGCTGTGGCATCACAGCTCACAGCAACCTCCAACTCCTGGGCTCAAGCGAGTCTCCTGCCTCAGCCTCCCAAGTAGCTGGGACCACAGGCCCTGCCACAACGCCCGGCTAATTTGTGGTTGCAGCCGTCATTGTTGTTTGGCAGGCCCAGGCTGGATTCGAACCAGCCACCTTAGGTGTATGTGGCTGGCACCTTAGCCACTTGAGCCACAGGTGCCGAGCCCATACTTTTCTTTTTTCACTTAAAAAATGTTGTGGAAAAACGTTCAAGACTATTCTCTCTTTTTCAGTGTTTCATGTTCTCACTCGTTAGCAGGAAATCTCCGTTTTCCTGACTCCTGTCCCTCTATGGAGTGAATTTCACTTTGCTGATGTGACTGCCCTCCTCTCTGACCTCCTCACTCTGTTTTTCATTAGGAAAGAAATGAGAATTATCTCTGAGGGTGAGTCGCTTCTGTGTATCTTCTTTAGATTATCTCACTTGTGGGGGAAGGGAGAATTTTAGTTTGTCCTCTGCCATATAAGATGAGATGGGTACAAGAATTGCAAACATTGAGAAGACGTAGTGGCGATCATTCATGAGAAACCTATTTTTAATTGAATTTTATCATTTCTAAGGCTATTTTAAATTCCAACCTCCATATTTCAAATTATTCCAAATACAGAAGAGGAATAGGGCTTGTTATGTTCCCTCGAAGTCCAATAGCACTGGTTTAGTTTTTGATACAGTCAAAGCACCATTTCTCCCACAAAAGAATTAGAGCAGTCCGTTGGGAATAAGCTTGTTATTACAGAGTGGTAGAATAGAGTGCAGGACAGTTGGCAGAGAGGAAACCAAGAGCTACTTGGGATGACAAGGTGTGAGTCACAGAGATCCAGTCACCTACAAAGAGGTGTGACCACCTCCGAGGACAGACACAGGTTTGAACTGGGAATATGACAGTGAGCGGTATCTCTGTATATTTCCACAACATGTGGGCAACATTTTACCTTTGTAGATATATTTTCTGTGAGATAAACACATTTTACCTTGAGAGATTTATTTTCTGGGCAGCGGTTTTACTTAGGATTGATAAAAGATAGCACAAAAATTTCCTTAGTATCAATAGTGACAAACGCCCCGTCAAAGCTGAGGTGGAACAGGCCAACCTCAGAGAAATCTGAAAATTGGAAATTTCTTGGATACATAGATAGCAGCAATTTGGGGAACAGCAGCAGAAACTCTCCACTAGAGTGTTGTTTTGTGTACAGATGTGAAAAATGACTAAAGTTCAGGGGAGGAACCACATCAAAAGACGAGGAGGAACAATCTTTGAGACGTACATAGGGACAGATACGTACAGGCACCCGCATTTTCACGAGCCCATAATTCAGATAGAAGCAGGAAAAGCTGTCAGAGGCATTGGCCTCAGTTAGGAGGAAAGTTAGCTCTAGACAAACTATTTCTTTGATCCCGCCTGACAAAGCTGAAAAGCAGGCATGAAAGGATAAAAGTACAATGCCAGCCACGTGCTGGGCAATATTCTAAGAGCTGGGGGTGTCGAAGAGAGTGGATTGCCTGAAAAGCTCAGCCTTCATAGGACTTGCATTCTCTTCACATGGAGGAGAGGCTGGTAAAGTCAAATATAGCCAATACAATTCTTTTAAATTAGTAAAATAAATAAAAATGCATAAGAAAACAAAATAAAAATGTTCTGATAATATTAAAATTTATAAGTACTAAGGAGAGAAGTAAGAGTGACCAACAGGAGGTGGGAGAGGAGGTGTGGAATCTGGACTTTTTCTTCTAGATGTCTATCTCCTCAGCGAAATAAAAAGCAACACCATCAGCAGAGAATAAGAAGATATGTTAAAATCTGAGATGGGGTGGAGATAAGAAATTGGGATCTGGGCATGTGAGCAAGTGAGCAGGTCAGGGAAATGTGGTGGGCTTCCAGATGGCACAGAGCGGACCACTTGAGATTTGAAGTAATAGAATTGAAATTAATCTAATCAACACAATACATTATTTTTCTGCAGGCATATTCAGCCAAGTGGGTATAGACAGTGAACATGGGTAGAGATTGGATTAGATTTGACCTGAATTGGGGGTCAGTTAATTATTCTCCCAACCACCCTGAGTATACACCTCAGGGACATCTAACAACATCATTTTTTTAAATCTACTTTTCATGTCCAATCAATCACTAAGTTATTCAATTATTCATTCATTTGTGTGACTAATGTGTATTGATTGCCGATACTGTTCATGGTACTGTGGCACGTATGGATATAATTCTTGTCCTAAGGAAATATAACACCACGCAACACAACACCACGGCACACAGTAACAAAACACACCATGAAATACTATTGGAGAGACCATCTGTGCAGCATGCAGGTTAACACTGGAGCAGAGGAACACAGCACATTAGCCCAAGAGAGAGTGGGCTGGTTGAATGTACGGAAATGGAAAATTTCCCAGGAGAAGCTGCTTAAAATGCATCTTGTAGGAATTTAATGGGTTATCCCCAAGAAGGTATTACAAGCAGAGTAAATAGAAAAAAAGAAGAAAGTCATGTAGAAATGGAGAGGATAGTCTGTTTTGTTGGAACTGATATTGTTCAGCCTTAAAAGATCAAGATTTCTGGCCGGGGAATGGAGTCCACTGGGGAAGTGAGAAAGAAGAGATAGGCAGGGAACAAATGAAGAAGACACACATCCCATGCTGAGAAGTTGGGATATTATCAAGAAGGAGAGGAACTGCTTTTAGGGGTCTCAAGTGGGGGTGGACATGATCACAACTGCTTTTCAGAAAGACCATTTTGGCCCTCTTGTATGAGATGTCTCGAATTAGACAAGACTTGGGATGGAAAAATTACTAACCTGATAATCACTTTACCTTTTTCAAGGACTTATCTTCTATTACAGACTAGTTCCTGAATTTGGGGCTTGATCTATACATCCCATGCTGTCTTGGCTTTCTGAAATTTTACAGCCACCAATTTCGGTGCTTCCAGTTGTTTGTTTTTAATTACATGAATGTTGACTTCTTGCTTGTAATGCATACTTTCACCTTTCTAGCTATGCTCTTTATTTCTTCTGAGTTTGATTTGCTTTTCCGTCTTTGCAAGGTATCCTTGGACTCACATAATGCCACTTCCAGACATACCTGGGATATTCTCCCTTAGGAGTTTTATCTGATCTTATGGATGAGACAAAAGTAGAAACTCAAAGGAAGATAATAAAATTAAGTAGTAAGTCCTATTTTGTAATGTTAAGGGATATAATTCCTACCAAGTGCTGGTGATCTTCTAGATATGAGAGGTGAACGAGAAAGGGGAATAAAGAGTGATTTCCAAAAATCAGTATCAGTAGCTAAATGCATAATATTTTCTTACCCAGATATCTTAAATTTGGCAAGTTGGACAATCAAGCTCAAGCTTGTTACCTAGTGCTTAAAGTCTTCATGGGATTGTCTCAGCCAATCTTTTAACTTCATTCATATCACCAGAGTCTCCTCTCACACTTCCATTTCATTCATAGCTGATCACTACTATTCCTGGACAGTCCAGGTGTTTTCAGCCCTCTCTAACTTTGTACATATCCTAAAATTACCCTCATCATACGATTCATACTATTATCAAGACCCCCTGCACATATACTCAAATTCCTCTTTCACCCAACTTTTAACTCAAATGTTAACTCCTGTATGAAATGTTTTCTGAGCCTACTGTTTGTTTATGAATTATTGCTTTTTTCCCCACAATGTGGACATTTTATGTATTTATTTGCCTACTCATTTTATTCTACCATCTCTATAGGAAGTTCCAGACTTAGACATTCCCTAAAGTTAGTCACCATGTCTTTTTCATCCTGGTAATTTCTACACTTATAGGCAAGACCTTCCAAATTTCTAATCCTTAGCATATATTTCTTGAAGTAGTTGATTCTTGAATTCTGAATCAATTTGAGCCAAGTTAGAGAAAGTTTTCTAAAGGTGTGTTTGTATATATGTGCATGTACACGCATGCTTACAAAGGCATCTATTTCAATACTATCTGGCTCATTGCTCCCCAAAGTACTTAGATGTACTGGGAGGGGGTCTCATTTTCTAAATATTAAATGTAACATTTGATACTTGATCTTCAGAGCACAGATGCTAAATGAACTTCTCCTTCTACTAAGGAGAAACTGAGGCCCAGTAAGAGGCAATCAACTCTGATAATACGTATTCCAGCTGTACACTCTGGAACTTTTCCAAATGACTCAGTAGCATCTCTGATTTGATTCAGTTGTTACACATTCCTGGCTGTAAAGAAAGGCAGGGTAAAGAGGTGCCTTAGACATTCTAATAAAATAGCCACATTTGCAGTATGCCCACCTAACACTAGGCACTTTACCAAAATGATGATTTGCACTTGGAACAACCTTGTGACATGGATATTTTTATCCTCATTTTAATGAGAAATGTATTCTTAACAAGGTTAAATAACTGGCCTGCCATCACGGCTAACAAGTGATAGAGTCAAATCTCATGTGCAGGTCTGTATGAGCCCAAAGTCCAAGCTCTTAACTGTTTTAGATCAGTGTGGTAGTCAACTCTCAGCTATTGTATGTGGTGAAAAGAGAGCGATAATAATTTCCAAACTAGTTCTAGAGAATTTCCTGAGCCATAGGTGAAAAAAAAAAGGTTTTAAGATGAGCCTGTGAAAATGACTTTTGTTTAGCACTCCCACATTTCATCCAGTCAACCTTTTGGTCTGATTCATTACCCATTTACCCATCATTTACTCACTCACTAGGTCAGTAGCACCTGCTATGATGTATCCACTGTTCTAGGCACTCCTGGGAAACGTTCACAAACAAGACAAGCCCTCCCTCTGAGAGCTTGTGTTTTAGTGAAAGTGGAACAGAATGAGACAGACAGCACAAGGAATGAGGTCATTGTTTCGATGATGATAAGTGTTATAGAAATTTTAAAAAAATAGTAAAGTAGAAAAGAAAACTACGGGATGGCAAAGGAACAGCCAGCACAAAGATGTGGCTGCATGTTAAAGGAATAGCAAGACCAGTGTGCTGGGCTGGAGCCCGACAGGGGTTGAGCTCCAACAGAGACCTGGCAGATGCAGAAGGAGGAGTCTGTTCTCTGCGGGAGGCCCCTTCTGAGCACCACTCAGGTACTTGGCAACTGGGTAACTGACCGAGCCCTTATTTGAGTACTTATAACTGGATAACTGACCGAGCCCTGACTCAGGTACTTGGTAACAGGGTAACTGACCAAGCCCTGACTTGGGTACTTGTAACAGGGTAACTGACCAAGCCCTGACCTTGGTACTTAGTAACAGGGTACTGACCGAGCCCTGACTCCAGTACTTATAACTGGGTAACTGACCAAGCCCTGACTCCAGTACTTGTAACTGGGTAACTGACCAAACCCTGACTCTGGTACTTGGTAACAGGGTAACTGACCGAGCCTTGACTCCAGTACTTGTAACTGGGTAACTGACTGAGCCTGACTCTGGTACTTGGTAACAGGGTAACTGACCAAGCCTGACTCGGTACTTGTAACTGGATATTTTTATCCTCATTTTAATGAGAAATGTATTCTTAACAAGGTTAAATAACTGACCTGCCATCACGGCTAACAAGTGATAGAGTCAAATCTCATGTGCAGGTCTGTATGAGCCCAAAGCTATGGAGACTGACCGAGCCCGAGCTATGGAGACTGTTTGGTCTTAGTCTGACACATTTGGCATTTGCTTTTCCTTTTTTTACAACTTTGAGTCAGGAAATTGATCGTTACTTTTAAATGGAAACCTCATCTTTACAGTTGTCAATTATTACAGTGAAGTCTAAGTAAAATGAAAAATCTGCCCTTCCCGGGGCAGAAAACCTGCAGCTGTGGGGCCACATGTGGCCATCTGGATCCGGGACTGCAGATTTTTGGCTGAATCTAAATCTCATAGAACAAAACCTTTAAGAAAAAGGGACACAGCAGAAAAAGATGAGGCTTTTCTTGCCTTCTTTGCTGCTTAAATGAGAATAATCTTGAAATCAGAAGGCCCACCCCAGTCAGGCTATCAATCCAGGGAATAAGAGTAGATTCCTGAGTTCAAATTTGTCTTTGAGTCCCATTTCCCAGGTCTCTGGCCAGACTTGTCTTTTTTCTTTGCATTGATGTTAATGCTCAGCAGTAGAGATTCTGTAGCAAAAAGCAAGGCTCTTTACTCCAGGAAGAGATAAAAAGATCTGAGACAAAAGACACTTAATTTTCTAAAATTTCTTAAAAATTGTTCTGAAGTCCACTCTCCCCCCTGATGTGAACACCCAGCGAATATTTGGTAACCGGGTAATTTACAGAATAATCTTGAGACTTAAGTTCTTAAATTCTAAATTCCAAAGTTCAGAAACTCTTAGTCTTGAAGGAATTTTAGAAAGTTGCTCTTTGCCCTTGAATTTTCACTCCAATTAAGCACTGCTTCTCAAAGGGTAAGCATCTCCATTAGATGCTGGAAATTTTTTTTTTTTAATGTTTTTATCTTTAACAAAAAGCATGATGATTTCTCCCTCGTGAATCACTGATCATCAGAGAAACTCTCAAATGCGTTCCATTCATTAGCATCTCCGGGTAAAAGACAGATTTTAAATCCTGGCTAGACTTTTTACCTGATTATCTCTGGGAGAGAAGCAAGAAAGCCACAGAGCATCTAGAAGAGAGATTTTAAATTTATTTCCCCCTTTTTTCATTTATAATAAAGACTTTTTATTCCAAACCAATTAGCAGCTCATTGGCTGGAAACCAGGGCTGGAACGTTGGAAATTCAGGCCTGAAATGGACAGCAGGAAGCTGTCTCTTTGTACAATATCTTAAGAAAAGTGAGACAGATTGGGTCATTATGAAGCCTGTGTTGCTCCATGACTATTCCATACCCTTTGACATTCCTGCCATTTTATGAATAGCGAGAGCTCTTGGCATGGACAGCCGCCTCGTCCTAACTTGTGATTAGCGTCAGTCACCCTGGATACCTACTTACTGGTTCTTCAACAACTCTGTTTTTCCCCCCTAGAAATAGAACCAGAAAATGTTCAGTTTTAACTAACCTCTCCTAGGTCCACATTCTGTGCCAAATTCCATGCTAGCATCTTTGGGGGCCAAATGTTGAACAGAGGAAAAGGCTACCCAGAGAATACAGTCAGACCCAGAGCAGGAGAAATTTCCCCCAGAGGGGAAAGCAGATAATGGAACAGAAGCCAAGGCCTTGAAAATACTGCACTTAGGTATGCCGACCCAATATTCAAAGATCCAGCAGGAACACTTGCTCTAATGGAAGAGGAAAAAAACAAAACGTAATAAAATCCATTTCAACGATCTGATTAAGCTAAAATGTGAGTTGAAATTGATTGTTTTATTTGGCACCCGAGTACATAATTTCTTTTTTTTTGTTCACAAATTAGTAGTCAGGATAGGCCTGAACACAGCGTCTGGCAGGTGAGGATTTCAGCACTAACGTGATTTTACCGGACTAAGATGTGACTGGGGCAGCAAAGAAGAAAGCAGTGGGTGGAGTGGGGACTCTAAATGACATCCCAGACCCCAGCAGAGTAATTAAGCCCCGGCTAACAACATTTAAGTGAAGGGACTCTAAGGCAGGCATCTTAAGTGAGGAAAAAGATGTTACCAGAGCTCATCCGCAACCCTTGATCACACACCTTTTTCCCCTTTATCTTTTCTATAGGATCTCGGCGTCAAACTTATGATGCCAAATGGAGAGAGTAAGGTCTGGGACTTTGAGAGCAGTAACAGGAGGACAGGAGATCTATCCGGACAGAAAACTTTCATCTCTCAGATATTCCATTTACCATCAGTGTGCCCCGGATGGTGCCCTTGACCTTGCTTTAGCAGCTAGCATCCAACATTCCGCGTGTTATGATGGAATAAGCCCTGTAACTGCTTCACTAAAATCTTTTTAGCAATCCCCAGTAGTAATTATGAGAGTAACCTCTGAATCCTTAACAATATACTTATTTATGTTTGCAACCCTCCCCTTCTGGGTTCCAGCCAATCCAAGCACAATGAAATTAATTTTCTCGAACTTTCTCTCTCTCACTCTCTCTCCATGCTTTCATTCTTTTAGTGTCTCAAACAAGAATAGGCAGAGCAGGGATAAAGAGACGCTGACTCATACTCAGGTCTCACTCAGGCTCACACTAACCCAAAAAGTCTTCCCAGATGCCTGGCCCGGGCTCACGGATCACAGCTCACTGAACAGAACTTGATTGCCGGCTTGGCGCCTGTGGCTCAAGCGGCTAAGGTGCCAGCCACATACACCTAAGGTGGCGGGTTCAAATCCCCAGCACGGGCCGCCAAACAACAATGATGGCTGCAACCAAAAAATGGCCAGGCGTTGTGGCGGGCGCCTGTGGTCCCAGCTACTTGGGAGGCTGAGACAGGAGACTCGCTTGAGCCCAGGAGTTGGAGGTTGCTGTGAGCGTGATGCCATG
>CAUYTI010063120.1:0-75885 GCA_963575145.1 Galago senegalensis
TAAGGCGCCAGCCACATACACCTAAGGTGGCAGGTTCGAATCCAGCCCAGGCCTGCCAAACAACAATGACGGCTGCAACCAAAAAAAATAGCCGGGCCTTGTGGCAGGCACCTGTGGTCCCAGCTACTTGGGAGGCTGAGGCAGGAGACTCGCTTGAGCCCAGGAGTTGGAGGTTGCTGTGAGCGTGATGCCATGGCACTCTACCCAGGGGGATAGATTGAGGCTCTGTCTCAAAAAAAAAAGAAAGAAATTACTTGAGTTCTGAAAGACTGTGGTTAGGTTCCTTGGCGAGTTGGTTGATGAATTGGGTAGTTAGTGGATATGCTGGTAGATGAGTTGAGTAGTTGGATTCGGATTGTGTTGGTATCTTATACAAATCAGATTAATTCTGTGCTCATATTTCATAGCTAAGAACAGATACAGGAGTAGATTTTATTTGTTGAGTACTCTGGGCATCCAGTGAGGTGTGTGGGTGTGGGTGTCTGTGTGTGTGTGTGTGTTTTGTGCAGATCAAAGTTAATGAAATCCACCCCCAGTGTCCAATTCCAACAGGGTCAAGGCACCTGACCTTTCCACCTGACACATAATGGCACCTCTAAAAATTTCAGTTATAACTGTCTACAGTAACAAAAGGAATATTGTTAGACATGCGTTCAGCTAGCCTCGAATGCTAAATATAATATACATCTACAAATGTGTCTATAAATAAGGTTTTTAAAAAACATTTTCAGCATGACTTTGAAAAGAAATGAAAAAGTCAATGCTAGCAATCCCCCAATTCAAGTGAGCATTTTATTATTAATGAAAAGCTCATGCTGGTTGCGAGAGAATGGGTCATTGGAGTGGGAAAGTTCATAGACTTTTTGGATGTCCAATTTCCCCCTCGGTGCAAGGGCAGCTATGAAGAAACTGGATCCTCACGGAGCAGTGATGGTGGAAGAGGGGGAACCTGAGCCAGGTTACGCCAATAATTGCCAGCCCCCCAGGATTCTAGCTCAGAAATTTTTGTATGTTCTCAGGAGACAAAAATGAGTGATCATCAAAGGCAGCGGAGCTCAGCAGGACTGTCACAAGCCTGAAGTTACAACTTAGACATGCAATAGAAAATATCATCGCTACCTCTCCAGTGCATCGCCTGTAGTAATTAAAAACTTGATCCCTGCTGTTTTATCATCTCATTAGCAATGGGGGCACAAGACTTTTATCCTTGTTTGTCAGGAATCAAACATACCAGAGGAACTCTGATTATAAATTGATGAAAGTAAAGTTAAACTTTTAAATAAGAGAAGTGACTGTTCACAATGTTTTTTTAAAGCTGATTAAAGAGATCTATTTTTTTTTCCTATAAAAGTAATAGCTCCGTCCAGCCCAGCATTGTAGAGGTCATCTCTAGGATCACTACATGGGATACGTTTTGTAAAGGGGTTTGCTTTGTGAGCCGTTCTGATTTAAAATAAATATCAGCTCTAAAAAACTCCCTGAAAGAGCAGATCCAAAGACTATCATCCTTTTTAAGGCTTTGATGCAGTTGAAACACCTTCTCCCCCTCTCAGTCATGTGTATTATAATGTCTTTTATTCAGGGTAACTGCCTGACCTCTTCATTTAAAAGCCCAGGCAAGCCTTTTGCTTGTTTTAATAACTTGTTTTTGACTGAGGACAGGTGAAGGACCTGGGGCCTGTTTCAGCAGCTCATTTCTACAACATTTGTTTCCAAAATGGAAATTATCCTTCCGAATTTACCTTGTTTCCTTTGGGTCCAAAAAAAAAAAAAAAAAAAAAAAGCCAGAGCTGTACCGCCACTGTAGCACATTAGTCAAATTCTAATCTATGCTACAGAACAATTGGAGAGTTTGGGTTTGAAGAAAAAAGAATAGCTGAAATGCCTCTTTCCTGTAATCCACAATTTGCCTATGCATTCAAAGCATCCTAACCCAGTGGCTTCTGGGCCCCACATCCTCCAGGTAGGTGCGGGGGTACCAGGAAATAAAATGGAGCCCTGACCTGCCCATAACTTTCAAACTTTCTTCTCTTCATACTAGAAGAATTCTGTGTCAAAGTTGTTTGAGGAATGATAAGAAGTGAAAAAATTTAAAAGTTAGATATTGTTAACTTCAGCACTGTTGACATTTTTGATGAGATAATTCTTGGGGCTGTGGGGGAGGAGGGGACTGTCCTGTGCCCCGGGGGTATTTAGCAGCACCCCCCAGCCTCTGACTACCAGGTGCCTGGGCAACCCCCTTCCTGCTGTGACAACCAAAAATACCTCCAGCCTTTGCCAAATGTCCTGGGAGTCAAAATCACGCCCACTTGAGAGCAACTAGACCACCATGTATGTATTATATTACCATTTGTGTGACACAAGCACGATTGTAAACACACGGACCATCCTCAAAAAACACAAAAAAGCGATTTCCTTTCCTAGGCAAAGGAGAGAACGGGAAACATGATAGCTTATTTTCTCTGTTTTAACTTTTTGCACTTTTATATTGTGTGGCTCATGTGTGTATCACCTGTACTAAGCAAACCCAAACGAACAAATGGATGATAATTCAAACCAGGGGCTTTCACCGAGATAAATAAGTGGATAACTAAATTAATTAATAAATAAAGCAAATATATGAATGGATAGGTCAAGACACTCCACTGAGGAGGCCCCTTCCCTGTTCTATACATTTGCACAAATTAACTAACTAGTTGATGCTGATGGGCCAAGTGTAGAATTAATCAGAATTCTTCCAATAAAAACAAAAGTATATGTTTATACACGTATATCAGTGACATGAGTGTTTCTGTTTCTGATTTTATTTTATCATTATAAGCAACACCAACAGAGCATGATATTTTGTTTTTCCACTGGACAAATCCAAGTCCTTGAAGTCATTCACAGAGGAGAAGACACTTCCTTGAAGGAGCAGGGTCTGTCCTCACTTGCTAGGTCTGAGTCTATAATGCTAGCCTTTGCCCTGCCAGGCAGAAAGAAGCTCTCTGTTGGGGCAGCTGCCCCCATGTGCCAGGGGAGGGTGTGGCCAGTAGCCTGTCCCCACGTGGAGAGCAGTAGCCTGGCAGCCTACTCAGTTGCACTGTCATGGGCTTGGCAGTTACCCTCCTCCCCCCATCTCTGCCCCCAGCTTAAAAGCTGCCTGCTTGTTAGTGGATAAAAACAGGGTTAGATGAAGGAGTAAATTCTAATACTCAGTGGCAGAGCAGGGTGACTACAGTTAGCAACAATGTGTCATATGTATTTTAAAATAGCTGGGAGAGAAAACCTGAAAGGTTCCCAACACATACAAATGACAAATACTCAAGGTGATGGATACCCTCAGGCCTCTGACTTGATTATTACACAGTCTGTGCATATAACAAAACGACACATGTAACAAAATATCGCATGGATTTGACTCCAGGGAGTTTACCTTTAGGATGGGAGATAAATATTATGTATCAAGATTTTTAAAGCTGATAAATATTATGTCTCAATTTTTTAAAAGCTGCAACCATTCCTACTCTCTCTACCCTTCTTAACAACCCCTAACTATACAAAACCAAAGTGGAAACAATGGGTCTGGCTTTGGATTGGTGGTAATATTACGACAAGGACATAAAGTTGTGTGACATTTAACTTGAGAGCCAGCCTGCTGTCCTAAGAACAGTTGTGAACTGGGAGCCAGCAAACTTGACCTCCAGATGCTTTGGGTGTGTCACCCGGGTTACTCCCAGCAATGGCCCTTAAACAGATGGGGACAGTGATGCAACTGAGATCAGGTGATTTGCCCAAGTCACCTAGCATCTTAGCTGCAAAGCAGGGATCTGAACCTAGGAAGCGTGACCTCAAACTACACCACTGAACATGGGTAAAACATGCTGTAAATTTTATTTTTATTAGGTTGCTATCTTTTTTTTAAATGTGTCACTGACATACCTTTTGAGTGTTGCAAGACCTCATTTTTCTCATAAACCGTGTGATTTTTACTGCAGTTTTGCACAGCACAGCGATTTTTAGTCGCGTGTGTAGCAGAACCGACTGTGATTATCTCTACTAAGTTTTACAGACTCTCAGAATATTTTGATCCTGCTTCTGTTATTCATAACATTTGGCATTTCTAATCTTCATGTTACGTAAATTTGATGAGAATATAACGCCAAATATCCACAAGTCCTTGAGAGGGAAAGGCTGTATTCTGGAGGAGAGTCTTACAAACATGAAAAAGACGTTTCCTGCGGAGAAAGTGGTTTCAGGATAATAACAAATTTTAAATCATGTTACCAACTTCACAAGGTATTTTTCAGTTTAGCTTAAGAAGGAAGGGGCTTTTTCTCCCTTATTGAAATCTTTATTTAAGAAGACATCTTAAGAAATGAGGGGCCTCTGGGCTTTGGGTGGCTCTTTAAAAGAGTTTTCTAGCCCAGTGTCTTTGTTGTAGAAATCAATCAGTGAGGCTCCTTGTCTTGCCAAGATGGCCCATCTGCTGCTGTCAGAGCCAAGTTTCCCCAAGTTTCATGGCTGCTCTTACGACACCAGGCTGGCTCCCGGGTTGTATGTTGTACAACTTTATGTCCTTGTAGTAACACTAACGCTGATCCAGAGCCAGACCCACAATGATGGTTTTGTATAGTCAGCAGCTTTTAAGAAGAGTAGAGAGTGTAGGAATAGCTCTTTGGCTTTTGAAAACTGATACAGGAATACTAAATGGATAGGACACTTCACCTGCTTCACCTGGGGAAACCCCTGAGGTTTGCTTGGAAAAGTGGGGCCTGGAAGCACCATAGCTCAGGCGTTATCATGAAGTGGTGGAATAGTATTATCTGCAATCAGAAGAGGGGAAAGGGATGTGTGCGGATCAGCTTACAAAAGCTCAGGGAACTGAAATGGTCGGGGGATGTTTGAGGCATAGCCATGCTGTGTTTTGTGAATTTCTTGGCTGCTTACTTCAGCCCAGTGTGTGTGTGGAGGAATTTTCTGTATTCCTCTGGCCTTTATCCAAGATGAATTGCCCAGAAGCAAATAGAAATTTTGTGCTGAGCTCAAGTTGTCCTCTAATAGATCAATCTCCTTGGAACAAATGTGCATTTTTAAAGCAAGCATTACATCAGAAGTGCGTCACATCCCATGTTTGGGATAAACCACATTGCGAGAATAAAATGGTAGCTACCACCTGTATCAGACTTATCACATGCCAAGCCACTGCCAAGCATTTGCATATATTATATCTTTTTAATCTTAACTACCTCCTTGACGTGGGTGTGGCTACCATGATGCCATTTTATATGTGAGGACATGAAGGCACCAAGAGATTGGCCAGATGGAGCTGGGACAAGAGTGTGACAGCAGCAGCCTTGAGTGAAGGCTGAGGGGTGGTCTTGGGTTCCACACAGAGTCCCACGCACATCTGCAAGGTGCTGGGACCGGGAGGGCAGCTAGAAAGCTCTGGGGTGTGAGCCTTCATGGAGCGCCCCCATGTGGCAGGTGGGGGAGTGACAAGTCCTGTCTACTCTCAGGGCGCACCTCACGGGAGCATTCAGTCCTGTTCTGGGCACCCCATTTCTAAAGAAAGGGCATAAATAAATTGGGTAAGGAGATAAAGGTATACCCATATTCAAAAGAGTATAAGCAAGAGGGCAAAGGTATTTAAAGTCCTGACAGATGAGAAGCTGAGAAGGAAGTTACGCTATTTAGAAGAGAAAAACAAGAGCGTTTCCTTGAAGTTTTTGAAAGGTTAGAACATGTCAAGACTATTAGATTTCTCTCTCTTTTTTTAATGTTGTATTTTTTTCCCTGTCTGAACCCCTGGAGTAGAACAGGGTGGAGTAGATAATGGCTAATATTTACTGAATACATAGTACAGACACTTTGCTGGCACCAACCTGATTGCTCCAGGCAGTGGCCCCATGATGCTGGGTCAGCATTACCTAGCAGGGGGACACTGAGGCCACTGAGACCAGGTGATTGGCCCAAGTTACAAGACTTGCCAGTGGCAGAGCAGGCATTTGAACTCAGGAAGTTTGACTTCAAAATTTGTATTCATCACCACCAAGCAGGACAAGGTACAGGGAAACAGATTTGGATTCCATCTAAGGGAGAATGTTCTAGAAAACAAAAGTGTTCTCCCTCTGAAATCGTGAATTGCTGGCCCTCAGAACAGACTGAATGACCTCTTGGTGGGGAGACATAAAGGAGGAGCAAGAACGAACTGGGTAAGATTGGCATTGAGGGTTTCATTCAAAACCAGCTTCTCATAGGGGGTTCTCATAGGGGGCAGAAAACCCACGGTTCTAACAAAATAAATTAAAAAACCAACAAACACGTACAGCAGCACTATGCCCAGGGACCAAGATGAGCATATTTAATGTCTTCATTCCCCAGATATTTATGCATAGGATTTTGTGGTAACTTCCTTTGAATAATAAAAAGATTACTTTCCGTTTTGAGAGGTGTAACCTCCTTATGTATGGCTTTGTAAAGTAAATATATAATGTAAAACGCAGAGAATATGAACTGTATGTCCCAGATATCTTTGCCCTGTGGACTGTTTCAGATATCAGTTGAAGGATCTTCAAAATAATCCTTCCCATCTTGACACGAACCTTCCTGCCTCCAGTTCCCTGCACACTCTGTCCAGCCTGTGCAGCCAACTCCTTGATGCTGACCCTTGGCCTGTCTTCGCGTCCCACCATCGCCATCTTGTCTTATTTTACACTCTCCCCATCTCTGTGTCTTCTGAGTGTTCTTCTGTCTGCCACTAAACGACAAGTATCCAAGGGTCCTCTTCCATTTTTTCTCTGGCAGATGGCTCCTCCCGTGGCTTCAGACCCTGCCCCTTTGGGGATGACTCAATTCGTGAAATTTTGGCTCTCTGTACTCTAAGGCCGCACAGGAGTCCAGCTGGGAACTGTATGCCTTCTCCTACGCATCTCCAGAGATCTTAGCTCAGAGAGTCCAAAGTGCAGCTCTTTACCTGCCTGCAGCCGGCACCTGCCTTGCTGACTTGGTCCGCACAGTAAAATGCAGACCATCCTCCACCCTTCCCTTTCCCTCTCCATCTCAGGGAGCATCCGGTTCCATCCACCCACCCCAGCGCCTCCGTCGGGCCGCCTATCCCATCCTCACTGCCGCTGCTGGGCTTTGCCATCTCAGTCCGCCAGCATCTGTCTCCGCTTTTTGCTCTAACGTCATCTTTGTTACCAGACCCTCAGGAGCTTCACTTCCATCACATGGACTTTTTTTTTTTTTTTAGTTTCCTGAACTTGCTCTTCCCACCCCAGCTGCTTTTGCATACGCAGTTCCCTCTTCATGGAGCTGCTACAGTGACTTTTACTTTTTGTCTGGCAATCCCTATTCATTCCTCAGGTAACCAGTGTAGATGCCATTTCTATGAAAAATCTTCCCAACCTCCCAATCGGATGGTCTTCTCTGCACTCCCAGTAAGAAGAATTTGATGTGGGACCCTCTTATCTCTTGTGCCTGTTTATTCATTTGTATGTCCCCCTTGATTGTGAATTTGATGAGAATGAGATAGTTTTACATCTAGCACAGAGTAGGTTCTCAATAAATGTTTGTTGACTGAATATGAAACATTGAGATTCTGTGCTTTTTCCAGCTAACCAGCCTCTGCCTACAGTTAGCTGTTGCACATGACCTCACGGATTCATAAACAGAAACCATAATCTTTAGCAGTTTGGGCATAAAACTAGTCTTTTATAAAGATAAATCTTCTGTATAAACTTGGTCTTAGAATTGTCAAATTATGGGGTTCACTAGCTTTGCATGTTAGACTTGTTTTTATGAAATATACAGTGAGACTTCATGATCCTACGTTCATGGACAAGATGTTTAAAAAATAATTACAGTGCAGGGGCAGCGCCTGTGGCTCAAAGGAGTAGGGCACCGGTCCCATATGCCAGAGGTGGTGGGTTCAAACCCAGCCCTGGCCAAAAACTGCAAAAAAAAAAAAATAATAATAATAATAGTAATAATTACAATGCAGAGAGTTTCTTTTCTAAAACCGTCAATCAATTGAATTTATTCACAGCTGAACTAAAAAGAAACAAATCTATTTATAATTACAAAAGGACTTTTCAATTTAAAAGAAAGTACTTCACAGGCTCAATTTTTATGTCCCCCTTCCTACAAAAGAAAACATTTTGCATGTACTAAAAATCTTAAAAATTAAGATTATAGGACTGATATGAGGCAGGTAGAAAAAATATAAATGTGTGCTACCACTGAACTGTACAGTTAAAAATAAACGTATATTTTACCTCCATAAAAACTAAATTGAAAAAATACAAGTGGACTATTTTGGTAATTTAGTCGATGAACCGCTTCCTTTTAAAATTGAATAATGTATAGTGCCCTCTCACCCCTGGGGAACACGAGTAAGATAAATTCTTCAGTAGTGGTGTAGCTTTCTAGGTTAGAGTGGTTTTATTCGACAAAGAAAATTGAGATATGACTTCGGTGTCACACACAGTGGCTGCAGTAAAGAGCTCCTTTGTATATGTAATAAAATAGAAGACATTTTAAGCACTTAGAGAGTTCCACATCTAAGATCGCAGTTCCCACAAGACGAGATCTAACTTACCCTATTGTAATGGAGCAGAAATACATGAGACATGATTTTCTTTGAAATATTGGACCGTTTTCCTTTGATTCCATGATTTCCAAGCCACCCCAACTCCGTGGTGCTACTTTAATGCAATGTCACTTCTCTGTCCTAGTGCCTTTCCCAGCCAGGTAGGTGTGAGCACCATTCTTCCCCTGTGCGTCCACTCTCTAAGGCGACAATTTCAAAGCATGCTTTCTTGATCATGGGGAAGGTAATGTTCTAAAATACAGTGGCCAGACGGGGAAATAAAGATAGCCAGGATTTCAAATCAGTTTTCAGATCTAACATTTGTAAAAGGGGGGAACAAATTCTGAAGTGAGTAATATGGGCGGCAGAGTGATTGGGGAAATGTCTAAGTGGCTAAGTTCACAGGACAAAAGCAGACATTTCTTTTGTTTTGCATTCCAAGGGCCTTTCTCACGCAAAACCTTAGGCCAGTGGAGAAAATTAGGCCAACGAAAGCTTGAACTAAAACTCCCATGAGCTTCTTTTTCAAAAACACTTCCCTTTATTACCTCTTCTCATTTTCTGCTGATATAAACCCATAAATGATCCCTCTGTGACTCCAGAAGTGTGTTTGCTAAAACACCTCTCAACACAGTTGTTTAACTGAAAATTTTCACTTTCCCATCCAACTACCTCCCTCTTGGTGTTGCCCAATCTTTCCTCAGCCACTATCATCAGAAGGCTCAGCCTATTCCTCCTGCCCCCTTCCTTCCTTAGGCTGCATTATCAGAGACACTATTGCACAGCCTGGCCCCCCAAAAGACCAGGAAATGCTCATTTCCCTCTCTCTGTATGGGTCAGAGAGACTGTCTGGGAACCCCTGCCTTCCATCACTGGCCACTGGCTTCACCAGCGGTACATAGAGCCTCTTGCTGGGTAAACCTGGGTGACTGGTGGCAGACCCCTGGGCTGCACCATGCTCCAGGCATGTGTGAGCCTGCACAGCTCCTACCTCTCACATGTGGGGCTCAGGTGGCAAGTCACTGTCCCCTCCTAGAGGATTGTTGGCAAATACTTATTGCTTCTCAAAAGATTCAGTATTCATACTTCTCACTCTTAAAATGTAAGTCACATGGCCCAGGCTTTATCTACCTGCAAATACAAATATCCTTTCATTCGTCAAATGAGCACGGACCACCAGAAGGAGGTGAGGGAGGGCATGGTGATAGCTGGGGAGGGAGGGTGCGAGGCAGAGGACAGTCTGTGCCCAGCCTCTGGATGCCAGGTACCTGGAGGAACAGAGTGGCTGGGAGGAAAGAGAGGAAGTGATGACTTCAAGGAGGTAATGGGAGGTGGAGTACTGAGGGCCTGGAAGGCCATTGTCAACTCAGAATCAATCGTGTATTCCGATGACCATAGAAAGCCTTTGGAGGCTTTGAGTGGAGGAGGACTGTCTTAATTTTTTTTTAGACAGTCTCACTCTGTTGTCCAGGCCAGAGTGCCATGGTATCATCATAGCTCACAGTAACCTCACACTCTTGAGTTCAAGAGATCCTCCTGCCTCAGACTCCTGAGTAGCTGGGATTGCAGACATCTGCCACAGTACCTGGCTAATTTGTTGTTGTTGTTGTTTTCTGTCTTTAGTAGTGACAGGGTCTCACTCTTCCTCAGGCTGGTCTCAGACTTCTGAGCTCAAGTGATCCTCCCACTTCAGTCTCTCAGAGAGCTAGGACTACAGGTGTGAGCCACCGGGCCTGGTTATGAGTGTCTTGATTTGATTTATCTTTTAAAAGAACATCTTCTCCATCCCCCTTCAGGAGGATCTCACCTAATGTGCACTGTGAGCGTGTTCAGCACACCCCCTGGGTGAAGGGCTCAACTACAACTTGAACTTTACCTTAGAAAGGGAAACAATGTAGCTTAAACATTTGTACCCTCATATCAATCTGAAATAATAAAAACAAAAGAACATCTTATTGCCATGTGGAAAGTTAGATTGAAGGGTGCAAAGGTGGAAATAGACTGAGTAGGAGGCTATTGTGATGATCTGAGAAGAGATACCACGGCTTGGACCAGTGCATTAGTAGTAGGGAAGGATCAGTTTCTAGATATTTGGAAGAGAGAACTTATAGGATTTGTTGATGTTGGACTCTCCAGCTTCTAGAACTGTGGGAAATATTTATTTTCCAAGACACTCAGTGTAAGGTATTTTTGTTACCAGTCCCAACTGACAAAGATATTATCTATACCTCTGTCTACACTGTATCTGCATATCTGTGCCTATATTTGTATCTGTAGCTATATCCTAATGTCCTATACCTCATCTGCATCTGTATCTAAGCTATATGCATGTCCTTATCTGTCTACTCAACCTACCTACGTTCCTACCTTTTGCTATTGGTTGCCCCACTTACCACCATGCAAGAAGTCCACACTGTCCTCAGTGCTGCTGTAATTAAGGAAACCCTTAGCATTAGACCAGGGCTCCGCCTCGTGTAGCAGGTCAGAAGTCGTGAACCCCAGGCAACTCCTAAGCCTGCCTGGAGAGCCAGTGCAGCCAAGCTGGGCATGGTGGTACATCCTGGTGGGAATTACAGAGAGAGGTGCTGCCCAAATGGACCTGCTAGATGAGGACTGAGCTTTCCTGCTGCTGAGTACAGCCTGGGTCTGCAGTACAATTCCAAATTAATTCAATTAATACAATTCCTCTGTTCCAAAGGGCCTGAAGTGGGTTTCCTTACTGGCTGTGGCAATGATGGCATCAGGTGCTTTTCACTGAGCGTATTCTCTGTCTGGGCACTGGGGAAACCAGCCCACACCAGGGCTCCCAGGAGGTGGACAAGGCACCAGAGCCTCGCCCCTCAACCCCATGCGGGTTCTCTGCAAACAGGGGCCTGCTTTTGCACCCTAATCCTCTTCCCCCTAACTTACTTGTGCTTCTCTGAAGTGCCCTCTTGGTTTTCTACTCAGAGGTGAGCTATTATGGGCATTTATTTAAGCCTATATATATATGTGTGTGTGTGTGTCTTAAAGAAACAATAACATCCCTTTTTCTAACATAAATACCTTTTGAGAAAGCTACCATTTCCTGCCCTCTTTCTGCCATGCATGCTGCAGTTTCAGTAGATGCCGTGGTAGGTGACCGAGTGTTTGCAGAGCGCCTGCTGCATGTAGGGTGCTTCCGGGTCCTCTGTCTCAGTCAGTCCTCAGCAAGGCCCTGGGACAGCATTATTGCCACCATTTGCCAGGTGGACACAGGTCCAGAGACTGTGAATGGCTTGCCCAGCCTCTAGTAAGGGGCCACATGTGAGCTAGGATTCAACTGGTTTGATTTGACTCAAAATATTCAGTAGGCTGGGTGAGGATGTTTGCAAAAAGACAGAAATCATGAATTTCAAAACTGTTAACTCAGTCTGGGAACCCTGGGACCATTGGTCACTCTAGTTCTGGGTCTGGAAAATTTAACCCTTACTTGTTATGGCAGCCAGCAAGCAAGGCCAAACAACCTCACCAATGTTCTGAAAATCTCAAATTTGTAATGTTTCTTAAAGGGATGACACTTGTCTCCATCTGCCCATCTTGCCTTCCTTGTTAAAAGCCATCCAGAAAAAAGCACATTGAGCAACAGCCTTCTATTATGACAGGACACGGATAATGGCCTTCCACTAAGGCTTTCAGACAAGCCTCAGGTGGGGTTCCCGAACTGGCCTCACCACACGGGCCACCAGACCTCCCAGCAATCACAGCCCTCTCTGTCCCCTTCCCCCCATCCCCAGTCACTTGGGCAGTGCACAGTCTGCCCCCTCCGCCTACCCAACCACAAAACCCTGCACTCACCAGCAATTAGTTTTGTTTTTAGTACAAATAGCACTGCCTTGAAGAAGAATACAGCCCCCCAAACCTCTGAGCTGTTCCTGCCTCCTACCCCTAGACAGGTGAGAGATTCTTGGTTCCTTCCCCTCTGCCTGAAAAGCAGGGCATTTTGGTTTCTTGCTTGAAAATAGCATCTTTTCTAAGGCTACCAGGAGCCCAGATGCCGAGTCAGGGGCTACATCTGACTCTACAGAGGCGGAAAGAAGGAAGAGAAAGAACAATGATCCTTTCTTCTTTCTGGCAGATTTTTTTCCTTTTTTTTTTTTTTTTGTGGTGGTCGTGTGAGTCTGTGACAAACAGCCTGCAAACACTGTGTCGGCCTCAAAAGGCCTCTGCGCATAACACAAAGGCATCTTTTACGTTGTGGGCCTCCTATCAATGAGTGCCCAACCCTTATGCTTTCTTTGTTGGAAAGAAAAAAAAAAAGATCCTACTTAAGCAAAAGTAAACCACGGCCTGATACTGTGCCAACTGTATTAACCAACTTCTCTGCCGAGGCTTTGAAGTTAGCAGGGGGTGGCATGCTTGTGGTGCGAGGAAAGAATGATACTTTAAGCGATTCCTTTTCATCCCTTTAACTTAATGAAAGATTAATGGCCTTGTTATTTTTGTTTCTGCTCTCCCCCCCCCTTTAATTTCCACCCTCACCACCCCTGCCGTTGAAATTGAAAATCCTTCCTTGTAATGGTTTTCTGGATCAGTGGGTTTTGTGAATACAGCTCCTGCGCCTTCGACACCATCTGCAAGCTGGGTCACCTACTCCTGGTCCAAAACACCCAGGTGTCTTCCAGGGAGGAGCTCTGTGGTGAGCAAGCAGGTGGGTGGTGGCCCAGGAGAACTGGATTTTATTCAAACAAACCCCACCTCCTTTGAGACGGGCTGCAATGCCTTGGCAGGGATTTGGCTTGTTTCCTTGAAGCATCAGAGTGGTGTTTTCCAGCACCTTCTTGGGAGGCTGGCTGTGGGCTGAGCAGGCGGCATCATGCATCACACGCCTGGGGAACCGTGCAGCGGGGAGGCAGGAGGGTGTCGTCACACAAAAGGATCCTTTGGTAGGTGACAGGTCCCCTCCTGTTCTGGCCCACCAAGTTTTGCAAGCCCTGTCTCCTCCCTTTCTTGTACCTCCAAAGGGCAACTCCATCCACCAACTGTAGGGGCCAAAATCGCTGGTGTCATTCTTGATACCCACTCACAAGGCCTCCCCACCTCCACTCAGCCAACCAGCAAGACCTGTTGCCTCAATCTCCAAAGTGCATGCTGAGACCAGCCCAGATCGGAGCCCACTCACCTCTGACTGGCAAGACAGTAGGAGTCTACATGTTCCCTGCTTCCCTTCCTGCCTTCTGGCCTGTCTCACTCTGCTTCCAGCATGATCTTTCTGAGATGAAGATCATGCTACTCTCTTGCTTAAAACCTCCAAAGGATTCTCAGTTCTCTTAGAAGAAGAACCAAACTCCCTGTGTGAGGCTGTGTGGTCCGGCTTCTGCCAGGCTCTCAATGGCTCTGCATGGGTCTGGGTCCTCCCCTGTGCACATGCCAGTCCCAGCCTCACTCCTTCCTCACCCTCCCTGCACAATTTACTCCTTCGGTCTTTTGGCCTCAGTGAAGTACACCTGCAGACATGCCCATCCCAACGCTCTGCGGCTCTTTCCCCACCTCCCAGGGCTGACCTCTGCACCTCTGTTGTCTTTTCTTCTAAATGTGCACTTTAATCTGAATTTATTTACTTGCAGATGATCCTGTCCTTCTATGGGAATGCAAACACCAGGCAGGTGGCCACCCCATTGGTCTCACCTGCCTGCTGGTCATTGGTTGAGTGCCGCCTTGTGCCAGGGACACCACTGGGTGGGGCCAGCAGTCAGAGGAATGATCTCCCTCTACTCACGGGGAGCGAATGTCATTTGCCTGTATGGTGACCCTACAAATAAAAAGCACTGCAAAGAAAGTATATTTTAATAGCAGAGGATTTCAGAAATGGCCTTGACTGGTTGACAAAATCAGGGAAGAGAGGATATCTGTGTGGATATACAAAGGAGATATTTAGTAGGTAGTAAGAGGTCCTGAACTCATGCAGCTGGATATTATGTACATTTATTTTGTGCCTGGCCAGTTTCTGTAAACGTAGAGATCAATTACTGGGTGAACCCCGGTAGAATAATCAGGAAATTGTATTACCCAGAGTGGGGCAGCCCCTATTGACTCACTGGTTCTGCTAATTCAATAAAATATAGTGATATAGCATTATTAAAGGCAATGAAATAATACATTTATTCATAATTCCTATTTCAGATAAAATCCAAAAGACCCCTAAAGGCTCAGCTGCAATGCCACCTGGCTGGAAGGCCACCCAGACCTCCTAGGTGAGAGGGCCATAGGCTACCCCGCTCTTTCTCAGACCTGAATTACACGGCTCATCTTTCATTTGGACCTTCTATAGATAGTTGTCTTTCCCAGAATATTTTAAAACCTCCTCTAGGTCTGAAGATGAGTCTTAACCATCCCATAGTAAGAATTTGGTGAATGCTTATCACAGATTTGTGAATGGAAGGAAGAAGTCCCACAACTCAGCTTAAGACTCTCTCGTCAGCAAAGGTAACTGACTATAGCTGTTTTGCCCCTTCATGGATACAGATTGATCACATAACCGGAATGTTATACATATTGTTGAAAGTTTTCTGAAACATCCTAGGTTCACCCAAATTTTGCCACATTCATGATTTTAATGTTTTGGTTGGTTGTTTGCTGTTTTAAAAACTCTAATTCCAGGAAAAATGTGTGGTAGAGAATTCTTTGGGTCTTATGACTCTTTAGCTTGAGATTTCCAGGCCCATTTTCAGCATTTTATGGCTGACATAACTGCCAATCACTCTAAGACCAAAGAGCTTGGGGTGTGTACACCTAGTGGAGACTGTCCCAAGAACAGAGCTGTTGTCTTTTTTATAGCCAAACAATGGCCATGTTACATAAATGCTTAAACCCTGTACTTGGAAGGGTTTAATGAAGATAAACCCTGATGCGTGACATTAAATACATTCCCTTCTTTTAATAACTCAAGTTGATTTCAGATCAGGAATCACAGTAGTCTAACACTATGAAAATTAAACAGAAATTTTCTGCCATTACACCAAGCAGCCTGCTTAATAAATCAGTAATGAAAAAGAATAATTTATTATGGGTTGTGAATTCTGACAGCTCTAAAAAGATGTCCTTCCTCTTCCCCAAAGGGAGAACGGAATTTTCTTTTTACCTTCAATACACTGGCATTAAGCATAATTTCTCTGTCTGTAGAAGTTTACTATTGAAGAGGAGAAGGGATTAGATTTTTACATCACAACCTATTTTAAGCAATTATAATCCACAAGTAATCTTTCTTATTCATCCCCCCTGGGGCGAGGAAGATGTAAGAGACTGTTCTGGGGCCTCAGTTCAGATCTATGTTTGCATTCCTATTAGCAGAATTAGCTGGGATTCTGGAGTGAGGAACCCATTTGTCCCAGACACTGTGAGAATATAGTCCTCTCTCACAAAAGGAGGTTTTTCCAATTGAGAACCATTAGCACAATCAAACTGCATCTCATACCCCTCCTTTGCACTTGAACATGTCTTTTGGTCTTTGGACTTTGTGTGCTGGGGAATAAAGGAACTTCTTGCTTTGTGTTAAGGCACTTGGGAGTTAACTACCTGGCTTTTCTTCAACCCTCTTAAATGTCTGGTAATTCTCAGCATTGGGTAGTGATGCACTGGAGTCAATTCAGTCTTCTGATTGCTGATTGTTACAGTCTCAGGAATTTTGTGAACCAGTTGTTAAACATAGCTCTATTAATAATTAAATGATATGAATTTGCATTTTAGTAAGGTGTGCTAAAACAAAGGTAAAAAATGCTCAGTTTTACCATAGTTCATTATGATCTGTTCAGGCTAATTATACCTGGTTTATCTGTACAGAGGAAATACTAGTCAATAAAGAGCTATGGCATTTTCTGAGCAGTTTGGTGAGTCATGTTGGTAACTGACCAGCTTGAAATTGACCATGGTGAATATTTATACCTTCAAAATTGGCAAATGTTATAAATCTAGTCTGTTTTGTTGTGATGGTACTTTTGCTTACCTGAAAAGTTGGTTGTCAAACACTTAACCAGCACACTACTAGCCGTGGAGGATGAGGGTAATAGGTAGTAAAAGGTGAATGAAAGTCAAGAGAAACTTGGGCTTCAGATTAGCCGTGTGAGGCCAGCACCTGTATCAGAGAGCCAATACAAATCATTTGTTTATTTGAAATCTTTTTCCAACACTTTTTGTGTTTTTCAGCATTGGATATACAGTCATAAACAAGGCAGGTGAGGTTTCTGCTCTTGGAGAGATGACAGTATCATGTATGAAGTTCAACAGTGTCATAAATTGGCTAAGGTGTTGGAGAGTATGGGGCCTTTTCAGATCAGATGGCCAAGAAAGGCCTCCCTGAAGAGACTCTGTTTTACTTCCTTCCCAACACTCATCACAAATTAAAACCTGCTTCTTGATGTGGATCCTATTTGTGATCTGTTTACCCATTTGCCCAAGCCTTGAATATGTGCTCCCTGAAAATGGGAACTTTGTCTTAATCTGTACCCATGGTGTCTAGGCCAAAGTGGAAACATGACACACAATAGATATTGGTTGAATGTATTAAGTAGTGTCTGAGCTGACACCCACGAGATGAAAATGATTCCTGTGAAGAGGCAAGAAATAGAGGTCTAGGCAGTGGAACAGCACAAAGAAGTTTGTGAGGCTGCAAAGTGCTGGCTGGAACAAAAATATAAAAAGAAATATTCACATCTAAGCACCAATTCACACAGAAATGTTGGCAGATTTTACAGTTCCACTTCTCTTCATTTCCGTTTTCTTCATTTCCATGTGCTGCCTGTGGTCAGCTTTATTTTCCAGTCCAATAATTCTTTCTTCAGCTATATCTGACATAATCTTCAATGAACCCAGTAAGTGTTTTATTTCAAATATATTTTTCAACTTAGAATTTCCATATGCTCCTTTTGGAAAGGACATCCTTTTTAAGATGTCCTATTCTTTCATAGTTTTCAGTTTCTTCCTTTACTTTTCTTTGATCATTTTAAAGACTTTTGGGATAAACTAAACTTTGACATGATATATTATCCTTTTGATGTGTTGCTAGACTCCTTATGCTAATATTTTGTCTAGGAAATTCACATTTATTCTCCTATGTTAGATTAGCCCATAACTCTTTGGGCACAAGACTTTCTGATTGTCATATTTTCTTGATAATTATACCCTTAGTAATCTTAATATTCTTCTTTAGCCTCTAATTTTGAGTTCACTGTTCTAACATTAAGATTTTTCCATGTCCCTTTATTTTTAATCTTGTTATATCATTAGTGTGCCTTTTGTAAACATATAGCTGAATTTCTATTTATATCCAAATTGAATGTATTTTTCATTTTTTAGGAGGAACTCACTGAATAATATTTATTATATTATGATGTCATTACCTGCTTAGGTTTATTTTTGTTTTTGTTATTTCTTTTTCATGCTTTTTAATTTTTTTAAATTGAGCTAAACAAGATTTTCTTATTCTATGTACCTTTTTTAAAAGTACTGTCTTGGCAGTTATACCTACTGATTATATTTCTCTTGAAGTAAATGAAATTTTTAATCATCATGTGCAACTTTACATTTTTATTAATATCTTACATGTTTGGTTTTTGAGGTTTTTCTTTGTTGTTTGTTTGGTTTTTGAGACTGGGTCTTACTCTGTTGCCCAGGCTAGAGTGCTGTGGCATCAGCCTAGCTCACAGCAACCTCAGACTCCTGGGCTTAAGTGATCCTTTTGGCTTCAGCCTCCTGAGTAGCTAGGACTACAAGTGTCCCCTACAACAATTGGCTAGTTTTTCAATTTTTAGTACAGATGGGTCTCACTCTTTTTCATCCTTGCCTCAAACTCCTGAGCTCAGGTGGTCCACCTGCCTTGGTCTCCCACAGTGCTAGGATTACAGGTGTGAGCCACTGCACCTGGCTTCCTGCTTATATGTGGGCTCTCAGGGTTTGTTCTACTCTGCCTTGAACTTCTGGGGGTGCTCTAGACACCAAACCAAATGTTTTCTCATTTACAAGAGTTTTTGGAATTTTTCTCTTCTACTGATGCACCATTATCATTTTCCACACATATACTGATCTGTAAAATATATCATTATATTTTCCTGTGGTTTCTGGGAATTTGGAGCAAGAAGGAGAGGCAGATGTTAACACATGCTTTTGATGAAGCATTTTTTTTTTTTTTGCTGGTTTTAAAAATTTAAATAATTAATCCTTCTGCTTATCCCTTATCAATAGCCTTGAAAAATAGGTATTAAAATCTCTATTTTGGAGGTGATAACATTAAGGCCTAGAGACATTATTAGCTAATTTGTATAAAGATACCCCTCTTGGTAAAGAAGAAAATGACTGCTGAAACCCAGGGCTGTCTGATGTTTAAGCTCATTTTCTTTCTGCTCTGACAGATGGCAGAAGCTCCCCTTCCTCCTCCTTCTCTTCTTTCTTTTTTTGCTTCCTCCTCCAATCATTTATCCTCACTTTTGGCAGCAATATTGCAACTGTCACCATTATCACCTATATCAGAGCCATCACCACCACGATTACCATCATCACTATCACCACTGCCACCACCACCATCACTGTTATCATCCTCACTAGACTTTTATCCCTGAGGAAACACTGAGTCCTTCAGTGACCAGTTTCTGTAACTAAGGCATTTCTTGTACCTACTGCACAACCTGATGCCTACGTTTATGTCCATCTTCTACGTCTTTTTCTGACTCCCGACTTTTAGCTTCCTCTGAGCAGATTTGTTTATTGATGTTTTCCATCGTGTCCTATAGATGCCGGGGACAGCGTAGGAGTTCGGTAAATGTTTATTAAGTAAACAAATGAACCAGTGCTTTGTAGATGCTTATGCATGCATGCTTAAAAGTGAAGCATCACAATATAAAAGTGAAGATGTAATTCAAAGGCAGAGGGAACGAAAAAAACTGGAATAGAAATTGGGTTGTCATATAAACGGGAAATATGAAAATTTAATTTCGCTAGTGCAATGCTTTGACAGTATGATTTAAATGTTCTCCTAAATTTAATAAAAACATCTTGCTCTATATGAACTACCAGTATGATGAAGCCTCTTTCGGTACATTTGTTTTTAATACAAATCTACTGACTAAACTCAACTTTTCTTCATCGTTTCTTTAAATTCTGAATGTCCGACAATGGCATGACTACCGTGACAGGGTTTTTCTTAGAAGCTTATAACCAAATTAAGGTAGTTCCAACTACTTTATTAATTAGCTGATTTACAAGCTTCCGTGGAGTCTCTCTAGGACACCAAATATTCTGGGCAGTGCAACACAAAGAAATGAGGCAGAGCTAGCCTCTGTTATCCGCACTTGTCCATTGCACAGCGAGGAGAAGGTGCCATCCTTCCTGCATGTGGAAGTCCCCCTGCAGGGTGAGTGGCCAGTTCTTTCTTTGACGGAGGAGCTCTGTTTGCTCAGCTCTGCACAGAAAAAGGGCTTGACACAGATACGACCTCTCTGCACCTCTGTCCGGGCTGGGATGTGATCCTGGTGGGACAGGTATAGGACATGTTCCTGGTGCTGCCTCTTCCCTTACTCGGGAGCCCTGGCCTTTTCATCTTTCAACACACCATAAAAGTTGGCTTAATCCCAAATGTCCCTGACACCAGAAGAAAGGTAGGGAATGATGGCTATTCTCAATAATTTGGGGGTCAAGGATAGTGTTTTATTCAGCTTCGTGTCCTCTGAGGCACAGGGTAAATGCTGGCTAAATGAAAACTATTGCCCCCTCCCCAAGGTGGGGTTGACAAGATTTCTCTATGGTAAAGTGATTATTTTTTGTTTTGCAAGTCATAAGTATCTTACAGGGAAATAACTCCTATGCAAATATCCTATTTCTCATCAAACTTTCACTCACTGATTTTATCATCCCTCCATCACTGCTTTCTGCAACGATTATTATTGTAGGATTTGGCAGATGATGAATTTGCCAGTTTAAGTGTGACTGTGCAGTAAGAAAACACTTCTTACCTTCACGGCTCTAGCACATTGGAGCTGTATGATCTTTGCTTGTCCCTTATACTTTATGAACTTCATTTTCCTCATCTCTAGATTGGAAACGAAAATAGTAATTGGCTCACAGGGGTTGTCTACAAATTGCTTTAAACAATATTTATAAAGCTCTTGGAATGGTGCTAAGTAGGAAATATTCCATCGAGGTGAGCTATTAGTGTTGTCATTAAACTCACCGATATTACTAGCTCCATACTCGTGGGATCTTAAAACATAATTCTGTTTTGGGGATTCTGTGCATGGAAAGAAGATTTTGCAATATCATCTGGAAGTGAGCAGGAAGGTTGTTCACAAAGGCAAAGCATGCAAATCCTTGCCTGGGAGCAGGCAGATAGTCCTACAAGGACTTAGAGATAACTGGGAAGTCTGAGGGGACTCCAGCTTCCAGTTTTTCAAGCTCCTCAGAGAAGACATCTGTGGGCCATGATAGAGGAACCCTGCTTGCTTTTTTTGTAAAGGTAAGAGATATGCTAGAATCACCCCTATGGAATTACTCTGTGAAATTAGGGATTGGACCCAAGGACAGATTTTCTTATGAAATGAGAGTGTCCCAGGGAATGCTGTAATTTGGGACTATCTTCCCGTCTGCATTTGAATCGCAGAGTATCTCTGGACAGGGCATATCTGGGCAGCGTAGCTCGTGGAGTGGCAGAAGGTGCAGCAGTGGTGGTTCATGCAGCGTGAGAGGCGATACGAGACTTTCTCAAAGGCACATCACAAAGCCTTCTCCACCAGCTCAGTGCTGCAAGTGCATTTCTTGAGTTTCTGCTTGGTAGCATCTGGTGCTCTTGCAGACTGCCCGCCCCTAGGAGTGCTGCTGTCTTTAAGAGAGTGGCAAGGAAGGAGTCTGGACCATACGTTCGAACGCCTTGATTTCAAAGTGACATTGTGAAAGTCCAACCCTCCTTCCCCAAATTCCCCTTATCTATAAAATGGTGATAATAATTGTCCTGGGTTGACTATCCAGGTCCACCCAGAACCTCAGAATGTGGCCTCATTTGGAAAGAGTGTCTTTGCAGATGTAGTTAAGATGAGGTCCTAAAAGATTAGGGTGGGTCTGTAACACAGTGACTGGTCTCCTCCTGAGAAGAGAAAAAAATTGGACATGAGGAGACACACAAAGGACAATGCCGTGTGACAGACTGGAGAAGTGCATGGCCAAGACAAGGAACACCAAGGATGATGGCAAACTCCAGAAACTGCAGAGAGACAGGGAACAGATTGTCTTTCAGAATCTCAAAATTTAAAAAAAAAATCCAATAGCACATTGATTTTGGAGTTTTGGCCTCCTGCACTATGAGAAAATAAATGTCTATTGTTTTCAAGTTGCCAAGTTTCTGCTGCTTTATTACAGTAGGGATCTAATACCCTTCACGACATCTTTGTTAGGGACCATGTAGATAATACACACAGAAGCCCCACAGGTGTGCCGGTTACTGGTTGGGCTTTTTATGGGGCAAGGGCTGGATCCTGACCCTCGGAGGTAGAGTCCAGGTTCACCTCGAAGCTCCTCCTCCCAACAACTGAGGGGCTTCTGGGATTCTTCATCGAGGAAACTGGAATACAGCATACCTGCTAATGTCACCAGGCAGATTTAAAGGGACACAGCATATAGTGCCTGACACAGCTGGCAAATCACAGCTGCTGTGATTATTATTATTTATGAGGACTTCCTTGGACTTGGATTACTCCTACATGTGGTGTTGAGGGCAGTCGTTGGAATGACCTGACAGTCCCTAATGTGCACTTATAAAGTCCCCTATAGGGTTGGACAATTAAGTTCATGAACTCATACTAGAAAAAGTGCTACAGACCTCATTGTGCCTATCACTATGGTCCCAGATGGCTGAGGGGAGTACCGTGAAGGCGACCACAGTGATATTCAGCAGCGAGGTATGTAGCACTTTTTCTAGGTTGAGTCCTTGAACTTAACTGTCTGACCTTGTACTCTGTGTGAGGGTTCCAGGGAACTGTAGGTAACTAGGGCACTCAGCCCAGGAAGAGTAAGCAACACATCGAGGAGGGAGGAAGGGGGCAGTTGCTGAATGGCCATATCAGTCTGCACCAGGTACGGAGAAGTGCACCCTTGTGTCCAGAGCTCCCTATCAAGAGCAGAGCTAAGTGAGACTCTCTCAGACTCCCAAGATTGGAAATGGCCGACTCCATGGTTAATTCTGCCAACAAGTGGGAGTGGGGGCTGGAAGCAGCATGGCTTACCTCCCCCTCTGAGACCTAAAGGAGTGCGCATTTGAGTGGGTGTGTATATCGCCTGGACTTGAACCCAGTAGTACTGAACTTCTGTGCTTCAAAATCCTGCAAATATTGCTTCCTTCCAAATGTACAAAACCTGCTCCTTGGACAAACTCATTGAAGTCTGCAGGATATACTTCTGTGAGCACCCACATAGAGATTTGGGCTTTTAAAACAGAAATTTAGGCTTTGCTTTCTAATCAGGTACATCAAACACGCTCAAAATCCCACCTAAAGTTCCTCTTGAAAAGTCAATGAATGGATCATGATCAAAGGGCTCGAATTTTCCAGCTTCCCCAAATAACACAATTCTTGATCATACATTAAAAGAGGACTCTATGTAAAGCAATAAGGGCATGTCTTTATTTGGGTTTTCAGCATGCTGTGGTGCTAAGCTCACAAAAGTCCAGTGAAATGTATCATCTCTTTCTTCTTTTAACCTAAAAAAAGAAATCTTCTAATCTGTCATCACGGCCATACTGTGTTCATAAACCCACTTATGAATTATAACTTCATTCATTCATTCATCGAGTGTTTACTGAGTACCTACTATGTGCCAGGCACTGAGACTATGACAGTGAACAGGACATACAAAACCCCCTGCCCCTGCAAAAGCAATGCAGGAAGACAGGAAGCACCAGGGTCATAGGCTGGAATTTTGAACAGTGACTCCAGAAGAGGCCTCTTGGGGAAGGGCACATGTGAGCAGCGTTTAAGGAGGTTGGGAACAAGCCAGGCAGAGGTTAGAGGGAAGAGCTTTCCTGGCCGCTGAAATAGCATGTGCAAAGGCCCTGGGGTAGGGTGAGCCTGGGCCATCAAGTATCTATGGGGATGGGAGCAGAGCCAATTAGGGGGGATAGTAGTGGCAGATGAGCCCAAGAGTGAGAGCCCACAGGTCCCTGTGGACCTGTGAGCATTATGGCCTTGTCTTTGAGTTGGGGTGGGGAGTTATTGGAAGGGATGGGGCAGAGGAGCAACAGGAAGTGGCAGGATATTACTGGGGTACTAGGTGTTTGTCTCCTGGCCTTGGCGCCCCTTCCCCGTGGTGAAGACTCATGAAGAGTTTCTCTGCAAGAAACTGCTGGGTGGTACCTCCCTTCCCTCTCTGCCTCTCAGTGTGGTGTGACAGCCCTTTCTGCTTCTTGTCTGACTCATGTTTCACCCTCTCTTCTTTTTGTAGGAATACCGAGTCTTTTTACCCCAGAAGATGTTAAATCTGCCACCGAGTTGAGCTCAGGTTGGAGCCCTTTACCTTTTTCTAGCAAGAAAACAACCACAGGGTTAAAGAGGGAAGAGCATGCTTCACCAACAGGAAGGCGGACCCCGTAACCACAGACACTCAGTGAGGCTGGGTGGGAAGGCCGCGGGGAAATGTGTGTGTCCCTCTCATTGCAGAATCCTAAAAACTTTTATGAGCAAAGTTAATGCAGGAGGCAAGATGTTTAATGAATAATAAAGTTGGGCCATATGCTCCTTCCAAAGAGAGAGAGAAAGACGTGTGTGCACACACGCATGCACACACACACACACACACACACACGGGAGGGGCAGAGAAACTGTAGTGCATTCTTTGTTAACCCAACCACAATCCAATTAAGGAGGAAAGCATGTTAGCTTTGTTCCAGAACATGGGGGAAGATGTTTTAGATCTGTCTCTCTTACCTCTTAAGGGACCTGAAAGGAAATCCCTAACTCCAAAATAGTTTTCAAATTGAAGTATCCAACAATAGCTTCTGTCAACAAATGCTTTCCCCTTTTCCCTGAGCTGGCTGTTGGCATATTTTCAGAAGTGGAATTTGTAAGGCACCAAGTGCCCCTAGGATGCTAGCCCATTTTCTGTAAACCTAGTGTTTGCAGACAGTTCGTAGAAGGCATTTCCCCAAATCTGGAGGTGAAAGGACCCCAGGGCCCTAATGTCCATCCTCATCTCCTAAGCAAGAAGGCATAGAGCTTGTCCTACAGATGAGCAAAATTTCTCTGTGTGTTTCTTGGGGCTGCCCCCAGTGTGTACAAAACTCCCACCGGCATAGTCCATTATCCTGCTTTCCATTCCACAGTAAAATGTAGGCCATCAAGCCGAAATGGTCCCCGATGACCCAGCCCTCTGGTTATAAACAAATCCACAAGGGTACCCATGTTTTCTTTGCAGACACACAAAGTCCTTCTCCTTCCCCCAATTTGTCCCCGTCACTGTGCTCTTGAAATTCACACCCTTCCTGTTTCTCTGAGGACAGGCACCCCCCCACCCCACCCCCATGCTGAACCCTCCTCCTTTAGGCCAGGGAGTTGCTATTCCCTTTTAGCCAGGTTGGCCCAGTGTGGCCCAGGATCTGTCCCCTGCCTACCCCAAAACCCAAGAGAAGTCCGGTGTCTTCAATCTCCAGTTTTCTCTAATAAAACCTTGGACCTGCCACGGTCAAATGCCTGTGTTGCTTCAGTTCCCTCCTGCCTGAGTTCCTGGGAGCTCGGGACTCAGTTGGCCATCAACTCCTTAGAATTCTTTCTTTCCTGAATTTCTACAACTTGTGCCTGTCTCCTCCTATCCCAGAGATTATTGCCCTGAGTCCTTCTTAGCCATCCTGATGCCCCCTCCACGGGCACTCCTGACACCCACCCACTCCCAGCGTTTCCACGGCACTCTGAGCCTCACTCCAGTGCTGTCCAGGACTAGGACTGTCTCTAGAACTGGCGGTTCATTTCATTTGCCAGGTTCTTCTCAAGCACCTGATGCCTAATAGCCTTCAGGCACCTCCAGCTGAGGGCAAGTTTAAGGTTAAAGTCACTGTTGTTCCACGACCCTGCCAGCCCCTAACCCTAACTAGCGGGATGCCCAGCCTTGTCTCTGTGGTCTCTCAGATCTGGATCTTTCTCTGCCTAGATCCCCCGATCTACACTCGGGGGGACTTTGTTCTTCCTGCAGCTCATCTTGTGCTCCACAAATGTGCATCGTGTCCATCCAAGGGTGGTCTTCACATTTTACATCCAACGGTACAAACACGACGTGCCTCAGTTCCCACAGCCAGCGTCAGAGATGCCCCAATTCATATGCATGGCACTTATCCATTCTTATTTATTTACATTCCCAGATTGTGTTTCTAGTTATACTTCTATTCCCAAAGCTGTTTACATATTGATTTAAATAAAGCGTTCTTCTTTTAGTACATGAAGCCACGTAAATTTTGCATTTGTATTTGATATTAACAGCTCTTGCCCTGTACATCAGGAAACCAGGCTCATCACATATGCTCATGTGAGGAAACTTCTGATCAAGACAAAACACCTTAAATAAATAAATGGTCTTGAGACTAGAAGTACATGCAGCACAGTAGTTAATTGTTCCCCCTACTGTGTGGGCTTGGACCAGAGCTATGTGCATGCACACGTCTGCACACATGCACTCAGCTCCACATACGCACACCACACACATGCACATACACACTCTGACACACATGAATATACACTCGGGTGCACACGCAGGCAGACACGCCATGCATGCATGCATATATACACTCTTGCATGCACACACACACACATACACGTGTATGGGTACACGCAAACATGAATGAACACACGCACACCCCCCTTACTTTTCACCACTTCAAAATTTACAACTCTATTCATGCTGCATTACTTAGTTCCTTTTTCAGCATCTTCACTTGCAAAATCATCTATTTTTAAACACATTCCACAGGCATCACCTAATGATACACAATAGGGAATCACGGACTGTTTTAAAAGCACAGCTATAAAGTTTGTGAAATAAATTTGAATGTGTTGCTTGTTGTATGGAATTTTTTCTTTGTAACATATACTTTATGACTGTTTATTATAAATTAGATAATATACAGTATAGTCCATTCAGAATGTGTACTACCTAATGTATTATTATAAGCAGAACTATGTAGTATTATAACCAGAACTCTTGTAGCTGCCATCTGAAGCAAGAAGCAGGACATCGTCAGCCCTTTTTGCCCTTCACGTCTCTTTACCCCAGAAGCCGTCCCTGTCACAGCCGCATCCCCCAAGGCTGTAAGCGATGGGTTCCTTTATAGCTTCACCACTGGAGTGAAACAGCGATTCTAGGCTTGCTGCCTGTAGCACAGTGGTTACCGAGCTAGTCGCATACACTGAGGCTGGAGGGTTCGAACCTGGCCTGAGCCAGCTAAACAACAATGACAAACGCAACAAAAAATAGCTGGGCATTGTGGTGGACACCTGTAGTCCCAGCTACTTGGGAGGCTGAGGCAAGATAATCGCTTAAGCCAAGAGTGTGAAATTCCTGTGAGCTGTGACGCTAAGGCACTCTACTGAGGGTGACATAGTGAGACTCTGTCTCAAAAAAAAAAAAAAGCGTGCAACTCTAAACACTGTAGTTTGGTTTTGCCTATTTTAACATGTCTTTTACTTTTTTTTAATTGCTAGATTCCTTTTTTACCCCTTTATTCTTTTCTAGGTAATTTTTTTGTTGAAGAAACCAGGTTGTCTGACTGCTGTGGCCTCGCGCCTAGGGTTTTCCAGAGAGCGTCCCTGGGGTGTGGTTCAGCCTGCTCCCTGCTCTTCACGTTTCCTGCACACTGGTCGCTGCACGTGCAGAGTGAGTCATGTCCAGTGAGATCACGTCCTAGGCAGGGTGTGCTCATCCCTCAGGAGGGCGTGATGATTTGTGTCCCTCATTCATGATGTTAGCAACTGCAGGTCCTCAGCGGCCGGAACTGTGATCTTATTAGAAGCAGCAAAATGGCAAAGCTGTAATTCCATCATTTTTCTTTATTAGCTGGTTTAATTTCAGAAAGGGGCTATTTCCCTCATCTTTTATCTGACTGCCTAGTGATTCAGTTCATACCCGACAGCTCACACTGTACCGTTCTGTCTCTTTTGCTACCAGTTTTCAAATTAATGAGTGAGTTCAGCGTTCAAAGGCAATCAATTCCACTTGTGTAGCGTCATTACAAACACATGGATTTAGACATGTTCTGTGTGTTTTTATCCACTGCAGTTATTGTTCTTACTGATCCTCAGATTCTCTCATCTTTGGTCAGTGGGAGACTTGGGGATTTTTTTTTCTTGGCTCTAGAAGTCTCTATGATCTCCATGCTGCATTCTGACAGGAGGTTCCAGGCTCATCCTCTACTTCCCTTAACCCACATCTGGACCCAACCGTCAGCCCTTTCTCAATATGAGGCCCATTTTATTTCTTTGCTCATTTTAGTTGGGAATGAGATTTTAAGATCATAGTCTGGTGCTGGAGAAGCCCCTGCTGGTGGTTGGTCTTTCACGAATTCTAGCCCCTTTCAGTGGATGGAGCTAAGAAATAACTGTGTTTCCATGTCTACAGCCGTAAATAAATATCTCGTGCGTTTATACTAGTCCTTCCAGTTCAAATTCCACACTTTAAGGTTTTTAATGTTACATTTCCTACTTGACATTGGTTGGGCTGTCTTCCACACTAAACCCTGGTTTCCATGGGCACAGGGTATGCCAGGACCCCGGGTGAAATAGGATCATACAAGTGTTCATTTGCTGCATTCTACGTCACACACACCACAGTCTCAGAATAATGATGCCAATACTAACTTCAGTGGAATTAGTAAAAAAAAAACCAAATTCCCCACTTTGGCGTATGTTTTTCCACCTGCTCTCCAAGTGTTGACACCATATAGTTGTTCTCTGTTTACTTTGTCAGAGCACATAGTGATTTCATACTATACTTTTTCCTTCTGATGACACTGAATTAGCCTTATCTACAATGAAGTGTGTGTTCAGAGTGCACCACCAGTTGTTTGTTTGTTTCTTTCTTTTTTTTTTTTTTTGAGACAGAGTCTCACTTTGTTGCCCTCAGTAGAGTGCTCTGGCGTCACAGCTCACAGCAACCTCCAGCTCTTGGGCTAGGGAGATTCTCTTGTCTCAGCCTCCCAAGTTGCTGGGACTACAGGTGCCCGCCACAATGCCCGGCTATTTTTGTTGCAGTTGCCACTGCTGTTTTATGCTGAGCAGGGCTGGGTTTGAACACATCACCCTCAGTATATGGGGCCGGCACCCTATCCACTGAGCCACAGGCTCTGCCCAATGCCACTGGTTCTTATGTTGCATTCTCTTGAGCCATTTTGGTTGTTTGAGTTTGGTATGTTATCAATTCCCAAGAATAGCCCTTGGGAACAACATTCCCTGAGTTCTCACAGGTTGATAACAGATTGTGGGCAACCTTGATTCCTGAAAGTCTGTTGGACCAGATATAAAATCCTTGGATTATATCTTCTATGCTTTTTTTTATTATTAAATCATAGCTGTGTACATTAATGCAGTCATGGGGTACAATGGGCTGGGTTTACATACAATTTGAAATGCTTCCATCAAACTGGTCAACATAGCCTTCACAGCATTTTCTTAGTACATCTTCTATTCTCAAATAAGAAATGTGGCATGAAAATTTGGTGACAATTTTATTTTATTTCTTTTATAAGTAATTTTAGTCGTATTCTCCAAATATTTTCTTCTTTTTAAAAAAAATCAGTACTTTTTTAGTATTCTAGTACACTAGCATACTTTGTGTTGTTAATTGATGCGTGTCAAATTTCTTAGGCATGTGATGTAAACTTTCAACATATAGATTTGATTGATTTTTTTTTTTTGAGACAGAGTCTCAAGTTGTCACCCTGGATAGAGTGCCCTGGTGTCATAGCTCACAGCAACCTCCAACTCTTAGGCCCAAGTGATTCTCTTGCCTCAATATTTCAATTTTAGTAGAGATGAGGTGGAGGGTCTCTCTTTTTGCTTAGGCTGGTCTCGAACTTGTAATCCACCCGCCTCAGCCTCTCAGAGTGCTAGGATTATAGGCTCAAGCCATCGTACCTGGCTTGGTTGCTTTTTTGGTGTCAGAAACATTTTCACTGAATTATAATTTTAGTGTTCCTGCTCTTCCTTTGCTTGGGAAGCTTGAACTCCAGGCTTCCCAGGGCCACCTCCCCATTCTGTGAGAAGCTCAGACCCTACTGCCCTCCCTGCTTCCTCCTGCAGAGCTGCCAACCCCACATAGATGTGGTGATTCCAGGGGGTTTGTCCAAGGCCATGTGTATCTTCCATCATATTTTGAAGTTCATAGACATACCTTGTCATCAGTTTTCTTGTAGATTTTTGTCATGAGTCTTCAGTTTTTCTGTTCCCTCCATACATCTTTATGGGGAGATTTTGAGAGTTAATAACAACACGACTGCCCACCACCCACCTCCCAAGATTTTGTGAAGCTTTAGTCCCCACTTCTATTGATAACATTTTGAAAGTAGAACTGTGATTGGAAAATCATTCCAAGTCTTGATCTAAATTTTGTTTCTCTCTGCCTTCCTGAGTGATCTTCCCCAGTCTCACTGGTTTCTGTGTATTCCTTCATTCTCTCACTGATCAGTCACTCAGCAAACACAAACATTTATTAAACATCTCCAGGGTATTGGGTGTAGATGAAGACGCTACTCCCAGGGATCTCACACTCCAGGACGGGAAGCAGACATCAAACCAGAACCTTCAAGTAAATGATAGCAATGTGAATAAGGCACTATGGAGCAAGGGCAGGGTTCCCCTCAGGATGCTGGGGGCTCTGGGACGCTCACAGGTGGGCTGCCCTTGGCCAGCGGGAGGAGGGCAGCTCGGGGTAGGAGCTCGCTCAGCGCCAGTGCTTCTCCACCAGGGCTTTGTAGATCTCAGGCGAGCTGGAGTAAAGGGTGCTCATTTTTTCATCTGGGTTTCGTGTGGCAGGTCACCATCCCCTACTGCCGTGGTTCCCAAAGTGTGCTGCCTGGGCCTGCTATCAGCATCTCCTGGGAACTTGTTAGAAATGCAAACTCTCGCCACTCTGCCTTTCTGAATCAGATGCCCTGAACCTGCAGCTCCCTGATGGGGAGAAGCACACTGAAGTTGGAGACCCACAGTCCTTTTCCTTAATTGCCCATCTCAAGACCTTCTCTTTGACTTTTCTCCTTCTTAAGCCTTAGCAACGAATTCTCTGAGTCTAGTTGCCCTGGAATATTTGCCTGAGAAAATATTTGGCAATCATTTGCATCTTTCTGTGGCCTCCTGATCTAAGCAGGCGGGGACTGTCTATGTTGTAGGAATCACCAGATTTGGACTAACCACAATAACTTTAATAATAATAATGCTTATTACTGCTGCATGTCTGCTATGTTCCAGCCATGTTGTTGTGAACTTCACATGTGTTATTTCATCTAATCCTTATCAAATTCATAAACCCACGGGGTAGCTGCTTCTCGATTGTGATTTTTCCAGAGATAAAGCTGACGTTCAGACAGTCACTTAATAACTTGCTGGACATACACAGCTAGAAGCAGAATTTGAAGCTACATCTACCCGATGTCAAAAACCACCTTAAATTCATTCTCTTATTAAACAGACATTATTGATACTCACTTCTCTGCTGGGTGCTGCAGAGGCCAAGGTGATCACAATAGATATATTCACTTTCCTCAAGAGCTGGAATTCAGGGGGCAGGGTCAGGAAGGGTTAAAGATGGGTGGGTAGATAGCTAGATTGATATGCATACGTATGTGTACACACACAGTCTGTGCCTCTCCAGACAGAGATGGTTACAATGTTGTTGATTTTTGATCTGTAACTCAAAGAGGCTAATTACAAATGGCTCCATAAGTTCTTTGAGAGGGTGGTCTATCAAAGATGTGTTGTTTAACTGGGGGATTTAGAAAGCTCACTTGAAGGAACTGATTATTTTAGGAGACAGGATGAGTAGGCATTGTTTAGGCAAAGAATGACTTCTGGGAAAGGATTTGAGATCGCTATTATCAAAAAGGAACAACTAGAAAATGTATATTTTCAGCTATAAAATTTTAAAAAGTAGATCTGGAAAGATAAAAACCATGACAACAGCAAGAATGTAGGTCGGAAAGACTAAAAGATGGAAAATAAGAACTTGACCCTGGAGCTTTCTTTCCTCCGTGGCCTGGGACTCGGTGTCTTCTGTGCAGGCTCAGCCATATTCTGAGTTCTGCAGGGAAAAATGTAACGACAGCCTTCATCATAACAACTTCACCATTCTTAAGGACTTTCCATTTATAGAACTTTCTGCTAAATAAATCACAGCACACTTAAATTCAGAGGGGAATAGCAATGTGACAAGCCCCAGCTATGTGAAAGCCATGATGCACCTGGGGGCGAGGGCAGGTGCGTCCTTTACCTTGAATCTTGTGGAGAGAGAGTTGCTCTCTGAAGTTGGTGACCCATGAGATGGGGGTTACAGACATGATTTCACATTATAAGGACAGCATGGGAGATAAACATGGGAGAAATAAAAAGAGTAACACAACTAACGATCTTGGGAGAGAATGGGGAGGTGTCAGCTATGATGAGCAGGCCGGATTCCCCACCTCCCCGGCAGGAAGCCCACCGGCACAGCCTGTTTCCTGATCTAGAAAGCGTAGCAGTGCGGATATTTAGGAAATAGCATTAACTACCAGAATAACTAAAAATAAAAGTCATTGCAGTATCTAAATCTGAGGGTCAGTTCCAGGGTGGTGGTCATAGTGGATAAGTAGTGATGGAAAAATTAAGGGGTTTTGATGGGGAAACCAAAATTTTATTAGTTTAACATTACCTTGTGCCATTTAATATTACTCTGTGAGGTTCGATTTTTAAAAAACTTAAATTACGGTAAAGTACACATAATATAAAATTTGCCGAATTAACCCTTCTTGATAGTGCAATCCAATGGCATTTAAATACACTTACATGGTACCGCCGTTAACCGTCACTCATGTACGGAGTGTTTTCATCCTGCAAAGCTCTGTCCCTACTAAACGCAAACTCCCCACCCTGTTCCACCAGCCCCTGGGATCCCCCATTCTACTTTCCGTGTCTGAATCTGATGATGGCTGTGAGGATCTCATATCAATGAAATCCCACAGCCTTTGTATTTTTGTGCCTGGCTTAGTCAGCTTCCCGGCTTCACAGTTCCCGCGTGTTGCGCATCTGTCGGGATCCCCCTCTCTAGAAGGCTGAATAATATTCCATTGTGTGGATGGACCACAATTGGTTTATTCATTCATCTCTGGATAGATGCTCGGGTTGCTCCCACCTCGAGGCTCTTATGAAGAATGCAGGTATGTGCATGGACGTACAAACATCTCCTTGAGTCCCTGCTTTCAATTATTTTTGATATGTGCCCACAAGTGGAATTGCTGTACCTTCTGGTAGCTCTATCCTTTATTTTTGTAGAACTACCATACCATGGTCCACAGCAGCTGCATCGCTTTACATCCCCGCCCCCAGCAGTGCACGAGGGTTCCAGTTTCTCCACACCTTCTCCAACGCTCCTTACTTTCTGGGTTTTTTTTTTTTTTTGACCATTCCAAGGATATAAGATAGTTTGAGTTTTTCCTAAGTGGTGAACATGTACAGCTTTACAGCAACAATAACAAATAACATCCACTCTGGACTAGATGACACAAGTGCTGACAGGGGGCACAAAGATCACTGGAACGCTGTCCCTGGATTCAAAGACAGATGGAGGTGGCCTTTATGATGGTGGTGGCTGTGGAGACGCATGTATTTGGAGGGAGAGTTGGCAGGACTTGACTTGAAGACTGTCTGCATGGCAGCCGTTTACTGAAACAAGGCCAACTTGAGGAAGCACAGGGAGGGTCAGAATCCCGTTAGGGACACATACCCAGGAGATGCCTGTTGCACTGGTCTTTGGGTGTGGAGCCCCATAAGAGGCCTGGCAAGAGGCACACACTGCAATTGTCAACACGCGTCCATGCTGTGAAGCAGCAGTCCTGGATGATGCCGCTTGGGGATGGCGCAGACTGAAGAGAGAGAGGGACCAGCATGTGTGCGAGCAGTACCCGGCAGGTGGTTGAAGGATTTGCGTGTCGGTGGAGGCCATCTCAGGAAATGCTCTGAAGACCTAGACAAGCAGAACATCCTTTGGATTTTTGGATTTGGAAATGGAAAGTCCTAGATGCTCTTATGCAGCTTTGGTGAGGACTGAAGCGGCAGTGATGCGGCTCCCACGGCCTGGCTCTCAGGGGCTTGCCTGGGAGGGAAGGAGGGAGTGCCGCCCTGCCAGGCTCCTTTCCTCCACGGGCACCATTGTGCTGCCTTTGGTGTGTTTGGGAAGGGGGTTCCACGCACACACAAGGGAAAGATTCAGAGTCAAGACAGATTTTATAAAGGGTCAGAGATCAATCCTGTCCCACAGTGTCCTGCCCACGCCTGTTTGGAGCAGGAATTAGCACTAAGGGAAGGGCCAGCCAGCTGCCAGCAGTAGGGATGACCACTGCCCAGTAAGGTTTTGCTGTGCTGGGGAGCATTCAGTGACCCAGCATACTTCTCTCTCTCGGGAGTCAGACTGTGAAACATGCAGTGTGATTGCATGTGTGTGACTGCAGATAGTGTGACTCCACTATCTGTACCCCAGGAGGAGCAAGCCAGTGGGAAGAGAGCACGAGATGGCCGGGGTGACTCGTGGGCGGCCTGGGCCTGGGATGTCCAGCTGCTGTGCAATTCTTACTCTTAATAATACAAAAATGAGCTGTTTCTTTCTCTTCAAGTCAAATGAGTATTGGCATTGTAACAATAGCCATAGAAGGAGGTCTATGCGATCCCCAAAGTGATGATTTGGTCCTCTAGGGAGGACCTTCTCCAAAAGTTTAAGCATTTTATGCAGGTGATAAGGTTCACCTTTTAAAACCCTACATCCCATATATGGAGAATTTAAAACAGGGAAGTTGAGCTGCTGCCCATGAACCGTCTGGTGAACTAAGAATGAGTGATAACCCACGCAGGAAATTGTCAGTGCCGAGGGGAGCATTTCGCAGAGATCCCTTCTCCCAGTCGGACAGTCCTTTGCACATTAGTTTTGCAGGAATGGATGTTGTGCCAAGAGGAACAAGCCTCTTCAGGGGCTGCTCTGTGGTTTTTTATCTTTTAGGTGACAACTGGGGCTCTTGAGTGGTGGGACCCCACTTCGTAGGGTGAGCCTCTGTCTCACCCTTCTATTGCACAACCATTTCCCCCAATGGTTGGAAGATGTGCCTGAGCTTAAAGCAAGGCTGGGTCAGAGCCCATTGGTTGACTGCTTTCTGTCCCTGTCATTCCCCGTGATTCACTTGCTCTGTGCTCCCGACCTTGGTGGGCTCTCAGAGCGTCTTGTGGGTCCCCCCTTGCCAGGCTAACATGTGACATCTTCGTGTTGTGCATGGCTGAAGGAAGGACTGTGATGTGGAATTCAGAGATGAGATCCAGGTAAGGAGAGGTCAAGAGACTTCTTGCCTGGCCCAGTCAACATTTCAAAGTGGGTTTGAAGGCTCCACGAACTATGAAATAATCATCTGTGTAATTCCACTTTTGGAAAAAAATGGCTTCATTAGCACTGGGACTCGGTTACCTTCCACTGAAAATGATGAGGTGAGTCCTCGAACCTCAACTCATTCTTTAATCTGTTTCAAGGTGCAAAGAATGGGCTCTGTATGGTGGGTCGATTGTACTTCTGACGTTTGTATATCTAAACCTCAGGATTCAGATCTTAATCTTGAAAGCCCTCCAGACTTTAGCCAGGGCGTCTGCCCTCCGTCAAAATACAATGCAGAGTTTCTAAAATAATTGTGTAGCTATGACCATTTTTCTCCCCCCATAAAGCACATTTCACAGGAAGAGCATCCTTTGAAGTGAGGAACCGTGAGGACGGCTGGGCAAAGGTGAGGCTTGTGCTACAGAAGTTGACATTCCAGGCAGGGGTGCGTGGCAGGGCTCAGGAGCGAGAGTCTATTGATATTCAGCGCTTTGACCTGCTAACAATAACTGTTGGCCCTGGGGTCACCACTGCCACACATCCCTGCATTATGTGGCAGAGGAGGCAGACAGACCTTATCAGTTTTCATCTGCTTTGGGGCAAAGTCAGCAGGACTTTGGTCAGGTGGTCGCCAGTGGCTATTGGGGTAGGAATGGGGTGTTGAGCGCCTGGCCTGGGTAGTAGGTAGAGGGACTCCTGCCCATCCCACATCCCAAATGGCACGAGAGATCTTAAAATAATTCACCCAGAGACTTACAGCAGGATGGGCATTTTTCGAAACCTCATGCTGGAAGAGAAAGGGGAAAATTAATAGCGTGGCCTGAAGCTGGAATTTGAAAGGGCGCAGACAGAGTAAGGCAACACCCCGCTGCTGCTATTTCTTTCTTTGTGTTTAAAAAAAAAAAAAATTGCCTCTCCTGACTTTGAAAGTAGCTACTGCTTTTTTTAAAGGGGGAAAAAAAAAATCAAAGCCCTACCAACCATTTCTTTTTGACAATGGAAGCAAGCGCTTTCTCCCCTGGTACTCAACTCATTTTGAATACAGGCCCGCCCGTCTCAGAGAACATGCATCACGCACGGACTATTTTATTAAATCAAACCTAAGCAGACTTGGAGCAGAGGAGAGTGGGTTTGTGCGCGTGTGGGGCGCGGAGGGAAGGGGACGCTGTCTGCTTGTGTATTCCAGGAACGAAGTTTCCTCCCTCATAGGCCTTCTACTAGAGATCCCAGGCTCTTTGTCCTTGGTGACAACCTCCATAGGCACCCTACTTCTGAACTACCACCTGACACCTGCTGGGCCTGGTGGTCCCTGTTGTTTCGTCCCCTCACAGGCACACAGCAAAACCTAGGAAGGACCGTGGGGGCCCGTCCCACTTCCTCTGCTAAGAGGAGAAGTTCCCACTTGTCTGCCACCGGCCTGGTCCGCCTCGGCAGCCATCCCTGGATCCCGCCTCCATGTGTGCAAAGGGAAAAGGGACAGAGATTCTCCGATCTACTTGTTCTCAAACTCCCAGTTACCTGCTTGTCTTTATCAGAGCAAAGACCGTGTTTGTGTTACCTGGTATGTATTACTAAACAGGTAAGTATTCTTACCTTTTTTTTGGTTATAACGAACAAGATAGCGGCGTGATGTGGGTGCATTTTTAGCTTTGAAGGAAGCAGCTCAGCCTCATGGCTGTTGTGTACGGTTCAGCGTAGACACGGGGGTGGGGGGCTCACTCAAACAGAATGTGCGTTATCAAGAGTGTGGTTCCGTCTGAAAGTGGAACCACTGTCCCCCTTTCTGTGTGGAGCTGAGACGGCCCAGGCTCCATGCTGGCTGGCTTCTCATGTCATACTGGTCATGCTGGTGGGCTGTTGTTTGACTTTCTTTCAAGGGCAGTGGTGAGATACACCTTTAGCAGGTGTCTGAGGTGACAACTATTTCTCCAAAGCAAACCCAGAGCCGGCTGACCTGGGAGGTATGTTAAGCTGTTCTCTGTTCTGTCTCTGACCGTTATCCCACTTCTGCCATTTTGTCCAGCCCACAAGCCACCGTGATCTCCAGAAGAGGGGGGCTCCTGCCAGCTGACTGGCTCATTTCTGTGTGCTGTCTGATGTCACGATCTGAGCGCATGGAGGGAAGGGAAGAGCTGCCATCCCTCTGCCTTGAGGAGGACCAGATTCCTGTTTCCAGCAGCCCAGGCCTGGGGTTCTATTGGGGTGGAGAACTCAGCCCTGGGGGCATCTGCTGAAGTGACTGTTGTGGTCACGGAGGTGGGGAGAGACAATGCAATCTTTCCTCCTCAACACACACACGTGTGTGCAAACGTGTACACACCACACATGTACGCTCTTACAAACTCACCTGTACATTCCCACACACATCTCACATACAGTCAGTCACATGTGCACATTCTCTCATGCATACATGCGTACCTGTGCTCACACGCACACACTCTCACATACACGCATGCACATGCAACTATCCCACACTCGCGTGCATGCAGACCTGGGCACACACACATTCCTGCCCTTAAGTTTTCTTCTCCAAATACAATGCTTCATGTCTCTAAGGTAAGGGTTTTCACTCTTATCTCATGCTCTTCTGGGGAGCAGAGCCACTCAGGAGGGATTTAAAGGAATAATGGTATTCGATAAGCCAATGGCAGTAGACCTTCCATAGCCGACCACCTCCCTACACCGACCACCTCCTTAAGTAGACCTGGTTTTCATAGACCAGACATGAACCGTACAGATGTAGGTATCGGTACAGTAGGCCTAGTTCCTTCTGTTGACCACCTCCATATGTTAACTAGTGTGTCACAGTCCCTTGGGGGTGGTCACGTACAGAGGGTCTGCGGTGATTGTTTTCATTCACAACTTGGTTGGGGGCCCGCATCCCCTGCTCCAGCTGAGCTGCTCGGCCTGGAGGCTGGACAGCCCACTCTCAGGAGGGAGCTCTCCCGTCCCCTTCTGTGAGTTTATGTATATTGTTAAATAACAAATTGAATCAGCACTGACTTCTCTGAAAAGCAGCCTGCTAAATAAAAGGAAGCCCTCACTCTAACCACCACAATTTCCTCATCAGCCCATCTTTTTTTTTTCCCTTTCAAATTTCAGAAAGGAAGATAAAGGTTTTGTTTTTCTTCTTCCTTGTGTTAGGATTTTTAAAAACACCATTTAGAACCACCACGCCGTTTGCTTTGAGCGGCAGCCCTTGAGCGGAGGGAGCCACCACCTCCTTGGCTGTCTTTGTGTTGCTGGCCTCTCCCCAGAATTTCTCTTGCATTTTCTTTTTAATTTTCCTCCTTGAAAGGAACGAGTGATCCTTGTGCTCAGATGGTGTTTCTGACACCCCCAGCTGAGAGTGAGTAATTATTCCCACTCCGCTGTGGCTTTGATAAGGTTCTGAGGGCCGCCTTTGGCGCACTTGCCCAGCCTTTGTTCCGCTGAAGTTATTTTCCTCCTTAGGAAATGAAATAAGATGGAAGATGACAACACCTTCAAGGGGATGGGGAAACACCAACAAGTTATTAACCTTTAAAAAACCACTAATCCTCCAGCCAGAGGAGAGAGAGGGGTGAGCCGGAGCAGAGGGGAGCTGAGACAAACACATGGCATTGATTTACATAATTCCCCTGACAGGGAGGGCTCCACTGGGAGGTGGGCAGAGAGCAGCAGCACCACTAGGTGGCTTAATTCAGGTGGTGGCAGGGTTAGGGGACTGCTGCCCTCTCTGTGGCTGTGGACGCTGCATTTTCCCACCTTGGACTCCCAGAGTCAGCTGTACACCAAGCAGGATGACGGGATCGAGGAAGACCACAGAGGTTCTCATGCTGGTGGGACTAGAAGTTGGGTCTTGTTGGATGGTTTGCGGAGCAGGTGAATCATGTCTCCAAAGTTCATATATGTGGGACTCTCATGCCCCAGGCATCTCAGAATGTGACTGTACCTGGAGACAGGGAGTTTAATACAGATAAGAGGAGGCCTATAGGGCTGGCCCTAATCCGATGGGACCGGAATCTCCCTGAGTAGAGGAGATTAGGGCACAGATGCACACAGAGGGATGACATCTGAGGACACAACAAGGAGATGTCTACCTACAGGCCAAGGAAACCAGCCTCAGAAAGAACCAGCCTTATCAACACCTTGATCTTGAACTTTAAGCCTCCAGAATTGAGATAAAATGATTTCTGTTGTTCAGGCCGCCCAATCTGGGAGTTTACTGATACTCCAGAGGACTAGAAGAATTTAAATTTAATATCCCTCCCATTTTAAGTAATGGAAAGGATCTTTCATCCCCCAAACGATCATTTGAACTCTTCAACATCGGGCTGTAAAATAATTGCCTATAAGCCCTCTCTGACAAGTCAGAGCAACTCCTAAAATTCCAGGGACAGAATCTTGAGGGGAAATAACATTGGTGGCCCAGGGCTTGAAGCTTCTATTCTTAGCATCTTCCCTTCTTCTCCTTCAGAGCTCTCTAGTCTGAGTGAGGAAATGAGAAGATAAACTGTAGTTGGTGGAAATGCCCCTTAATTCCCACCTTGCTGGCAAGTCGAGGTTTGTGATGTGCAAAACAAACTTGCTTCCTTGGGCCATTACCTTCGTCTTGATTTTGCAAACGTTTTTGACGTAGTCTTCCCTTGTGTTCTAGCTGCACGAACACCCACTTGTTCTTTCCCTCTGATTTCTGATTCTGCCACAGGCACTGTTAGAATTAGAGCACTGATAAGGAAAAAAAACTGGGCCAGGATTTAAATTAATGCTTTTAGACAAATATCCGTTCCATCTCCAATTCTAATGATAATTACATTTGCGGATCAAAGACCATTCGTTAAAGTTTTGCTTTTGAAAAACAGGGAGAGATTTTACTTTCTTGTTTGATATTTTTATGGGACTTGATGGGGATAGTAGGGGTTGAGTAGGGGAGAGTGTGAGGAGGGGGGAAGGCCTCCTGCAGAGAGGGCTGCCAGGGAACCACGTTCCTGAGATGCTGTTCTGGAGGCTCAGACTCCCAAGTGCCCTCCTGAGCTCCGAGCTTGTCCCTTCACCTCTTTCTTCTGCTGCTGTGGCTATCTGGGCTGTAGGAGAAAGTGATGTGGGGTGAAAAACAATGGAACGGGACTGATCCATGAAAAGACAATGGAGGAAATGTCAGTGCATTTTACTAAGTGAGAGCAGCTGGTTTGCAGAGACCACATACCATGTGGTTCCAATGGCAGGACGTCCTGGAGAAGGTACAGCAGTGGCCACAGATCAGCTGGGGTGGGGGGGACAGGTGGAGAGAGTTTAGAGCAGAGAGAGTTTTAGGGCAGGGAAGCGTCTCGTATCTCTGTGTGATGTCTCGTGTCTCTGTGTGATGCCACAATGCTGGGTACATGTCACTGTACGTTTGAAAAAACTCACAGAGTGTGCACCAGCATGAGTGGGCACTAACCTGAACGCCGGACTCTGACAACAATGATGGGTCAGACCAGGTCTATCCAGAGTGACACACAGGCCACTCAGGTGCAGTGTTGGTGCTGGGGGAGGCTGTGTGTGTTGGGGGGAGGATACGGGAACTCTTCGTACATCCCCCTTGGTTTTGCTGTGAACCAGAAACCACTCTAAGTAAAAACAAATCACAAAGTCAGTTTTAAAGGGAAAAAGAATCAAATTGATAGAAATTTTAAAACCTCAGAGGAGGGCTACTTGACAGTCTGAGGCCCCTGTGGGAGCAACATAGAACCCAATTATTTGGGGGAGTAGAGTAGGAAATAAAAGCAAACCAACACTGAGGTCACCCCATGAATCCACAGAGCACGCAGCACTTAGTGGGAGGGAAGATGGGGTTGCCAGTGGGATGCAGCAAACAGAGAGGGGTGGAGGGAGTGACAAAAATACAGTGGGGACAGAATCACAGAAAGCCGGTTTCTGACATGAAGACGTAATAGCATCAGACTTTAGGAAGGTTGACCTGGGAGAGGGACCGCTCCGAGGAACACCTGGGAGGCACACACCCTCAGTGCCTCCCGCCCCCCACCCAGGCACAGCCTGACTCAGTTTAGGAGACCCACGGTGGCTGCACCCCGCTGGGCGGACTGCTGTGGAGGGCAGGGGAAGCTTGCGTTTGTGTGCTTGGTTTAACTGAAATCTTTATTCCCAAATTTCTTCCTTTTAGCCTCAGCACCAGCCAAAATATCACTTCTTTCACTGAGGGACTGAGCAAAGGACTCACCTCCCGGAGGAGGCACAGATGTGAAACAAGCAAACAAACACCCAGTAAAGCCACGTGGACAGAGAGGAGTAAAGGCAGGTGGGCGTTCATGCTGAGGGCTGGTCCTGGAAGGCTTTATGGGGGTCAAGTTGGAACTGAAGCTAGAATGATAGGGATCAGGCTGTTGCATGCATGATCATCTGGGGTGAGAGTGTTCTGGATAGAAGGAAGAGCCTGGAGGCTGGACTGTTCTAGAAACACATGAAAAGTCCAAGCATCTGAGGCTGAGCATGAGCAATGAGGCAAGTGAGGTAGGCCTGGGTGAGGTGACTCTACAGGTTTTATCCTGGCAAGCCCATGGTCAGGAAACCCCTTGGTTCTGGATGAACCAGGACAGTGGTTCACCCTAACTGCCCAGACCAGATCATGTAGGGATATAGGGATAGACCCGAGGGCTATGGTAGGGGTTGCATTTCACCTTGACCTGGAGCATGTCCACTGAGTTGGGCTCCATGTCCATGGGGTCTGGCTGTGGGAGACATTGTTCCTGGAGCAGCCTTCAGCCAGCCTGGCACTTAGAGTGTGACCATGGCATCACATATGTGCAAACTCTAACACACTGCTGGGCTCACTGGGCCAGCTGCTGACAAGGTGTCCACTCCATGCTGGATTTACTGGTATAGGAAGCTCTCCTTTCTTTCTGATTCCAGAGAGCCCCTTGGCTACTGCGGCCTGAAAGCAGACAGCCCGGCCTGTGTAGCCCTTGCTGGCCTCATGCATCTGGCAGTCTTCAGAGGTCCCTGAGTTGACAAAACATTTCAGCAACTGGTGATGGAGATGAGATGGTGCCCACAGTGTTTCCTAAGAATGGTGTGTGCAGAAGGGGCCACTCAGCTTTCCACCACCAAACCCAGGATCTTTCCCGAGTCCCTTGTCAGCTCTATGACTGATAAACCTTCCTGTCCTGTGTCCACTCCTCACTCCACTGGTCTGGCTTCTCCCCCTCTTCCATGTCCAACATTCCTTGGGACTCCTCTTACTTCCATCCAACATTTTTTGTTTTTTCTTTGTTTTGTCTTACTGATACACAGCCTGTGTACCTATTTAGGGGGCACATGCGGTATTTTGTTATATGTAGACTTTGTGGTGACCCAGCCAGGGTACTGGGGTGCCCCTCACCTTAGAACCTATCGTTTCTGTGTTGGGAACATGTCAAGTCCTCTCTTCCAGCTATTTTGAGATGTACAATACATTTTTGCTAACTGGAGTCACTCTCCTCTGCTGTGGAACCTGAGAGCTTACTCCTGCCTGACTGCGTGTTCAGGGGTCACTTTGGGGTCATCCTCTTACTCAGAAGTCCAGCGACATTCCACACAACTGGAGTACTTCCTCCTTCTTGAGAGGCTCTTCTGCCTCAGTTCCCCTGCCTCCTGTTTCTGGGTCTTTCTTTGCTGCCCAGCCACGTCAATGGTGAGGTCTTTCTCCTCTGTAGCCTCTGAGCAGGAGCTTCTGGGGCCATCCCCGGTCCCTCATCTTTCAGTCTAAGGGTCCTGTAGGGGAAACTATTTATTCCCATGGATTTGCATGTTCTCCATGCGCTCAATAGTCCCAAATTTATGTCCCCATCCCAAACCTGAGCTCTGGACTTCTGCATCTTACTGTCTGCTTGTCTGCTCGGCACATCCACTTGGAAGTGGAACTGTCCCCTCTAATTGGACACATGCTAGACTGACATGCACCTCACTGTCCAAGTCTTTAATCTCCATAGCCACTGCCTCGGCTCAGCTCCCCCCACCTCCCACCTAGACCCTGCAGTTACAGCCTCCCGAGGGTCTCCTGTTCCTGCCCTCTGCCCTGTTTCCACTGTGTTCTCCGACAGCTGCCTGAAGTCCTTCATTGGCTTCTTGGTTCTGAGAATAACCCCCACCCCACTCTGCTTGCAGGGCTCCTCCGGGACAAGGCCCTTCCCACATCCCAATGCCACGGCTCCCGGCAGTTTGGCTGTCCAGCACCTGCCCTTCTGGATGCAGGGCCATTGTTTCTGCCCACTCCTCGTTCTAGAATGTTTTTTTGGTATCTCTTCTCATGGTTGTGTTAATTCACTGCCTCAGGAGTCCTCTCATGCAGGGCAGGTCCCCCCTGTTGCCACAACACCCTGTGTGCTGCCTTTAGAACACATATCAGAGTGTGTTAGTATGTGGGGGATTTGTTTGTTTGTTTGTTTGCTTGCTTGCTATAGGGGCTCCCTTTGCCTCCCAGGCCAGACTGCCATGGCGTCAGCCTAACTCACAGAAACCTCAAACTCAAACTCCTGGGCTCTAGGGATTCTCCTGTCTCAGCCTCCCAGAGTGTTAGGATTACAGGCATGAGTCTCTGTGCCTGGACTCTTTGTGTATTCTCTTTTTTTTGCAGTTTTTGGCTGGGGCTAGGTTTGAACCCATCACCTCTGGCATATGGGGCCAGCGCCTTACTCCTTTGAGCCACAGGCACTGCCCTCTTTGTGTATTCTTTACAACTTATTAAGTTGCCCATCGTCTGTCTCCCTATGAGGCCACTAGCATGGTCCTGCTCATTTCTTACTGGACCCAGGCACACAGCTCACGGCTGTGTTGGTGAACAAGCAGAAGTGGTAAGTGAATTTCCTCTCTCTGCACGCCCTTGCTGCCTCTTTTGCTGTTACGGCTTTTACATCTATAAGTCCTTCGACTGTAGTAACTCAACAGATACCTAAGGAGGTCTCCTGTCAGGTGCTGCGAGGGACTCTGGGTGAAAAGATGAAATCAACTTTCTACTCTGTACCCAGAGTCTGGCTGGGAAAACAGATGCACGTGTTGGTAAGGATACTATGTGCTCACTCCATTCGCAACTGTTAAATATTCGAGCATGCACCGAGAAAGGGTAACTGTCCCTGTTCTGGTGGGGGAGGAGGGTGTGATTTGAATGGGGGAAGATTAAGAAGAAGGAGGAAGAGGTCTCTGCCCAGGTGTGTGGGGAGACAGTGTGCCTGCCCCAGGATGCGGGCGCAGGGTGGAGAGGGGCTCAGATCCAGACTTGTCCTGCCTGTGCCTGCGGGACATCCAGGTGGAGGCTCCAGCAGACGCCAGGTAAGTGAATTGCAGCTGGAGGGAATAGGCTTGGGTGCAGCTATGGAATGAGACCAGGAGCCGAGGAGGGAAGCCCGGGGACAAAAACCTCTTAAGAGCATTCTTTTAACTCAAATCTTTATTAAGTTTGGGGGAAATGTTGTTCAGGTGAGTCAAATGTTATTCCCTGTGGGTTCGTGATTTGACTTGTAACAGGCTAAGGAAGAGAATATGAAATAAAACCACATAGCCTCAGCACAGCTCTGGAAATTGGGAGGGGGGCACTGATTACTCTTCCCACATGGGTGCCTGGGTTTGCGTTTTCTTTCTCTAGCGTTCCTTGCAATGCTGGAATTGGAGCCATACATTCAGGGCTCCTTATAATCTCCAGCAGTCCCGCAATGACCTTACTGTGCAAACACAACTGTGGGATAAACTCTCCCCCTTCCATCTGGGCAGTCTCCTGCAGGGACCTCCTGTAGATTAGTTCCACAGCTGCCAAGCTGAACCCGCAGCAGGAGGGCAGGAGACAGGGGGAGGGCTCTGGATGCAGACAGAGCTAGATTATAATCCCATGGCTGTCACTTGCTAACTCCATTTCCATACTGTAAAATGGAAATAATCCTGTGATCTTCATAGCCTTAGAATGAAGGTTCAAGTCGATTATGCCCCAAATCAGTCCTTTCTTCTCCTGCTATGTACTCTTATCACTACCACCTTACTTTCCCCCCCCCCCATTTACTAAAAGTAGAAATAAGAGTAAGCAAAGCACAATTTTAATATTTTATTTGGGAGCTTTGTAATTGGATATCAGCAAATACCCCAGACCAGACCAGGGTCTGTCAACACCAGCATTGGTCTGGGATGTTTGCTGATATCCAAATACCAAGGTCTCAACTGAAATATCAAAAACAACTCTGTTCATCTTGTGTCAATCAGAAGAAATAAGCAGGTCTTCTTTAGAGAGTGACGTTTTGCTTTATGGACTCACAAGTGTCAGATAGGGTGGCGGCATCTATGTCCTTATCATAGATTTCTAGACACTTTAAACTCTTTCAGGTAAAATTCTCAGGAAGCAGTGCAGTGGAGGCATAGCTTGGTCTTTTCATTGATCAAAAAAATTGAGCATAATCATAGTCCTCTCCACTTGTCTGCAGAGCTTCTCTACTTAACTCCATGAATTCTAGCAAGTTCTCCAGAGAAGATGGTCTTGCTGGGGGAGAAACCACACTCCCTGGGGTTTTTTGTAGTGGCAGAATTAGACTTGTTGGGTAAATAGCACAAGTGGGTGAGCACTGGTAAGGAGAGAAAGGAGCAGAGGGCTGAGATGGCCCATGCAGCGTGGCCTGGACAGGAGGGAAGGTGCTGGATGACTGAGAGGCAAAAGGGCGTGCAGGGCCGTGGAGCTGGCAGGGCTCTGTAGTGGTGAGGCCATGCTGCGGGCGCTGGCACCTCCAGAGATGTTTGCAAGAGATAGGAGAAAACACCAAAGTGTTACGTTCAGGGTTTGTTACTTCAAATTTAACCATACTTCAGGACCAGAACATATGTGTGGGGTCATACTTCATCTGAATTAAAGGACGAGGAGCTGGATCCCATGAAGAGAGTACCAAAGGAGAATATGATCGTGCAGTCCCTGAGTCCCTCTCCAGGTCATTTTAGGAGAGTGATAGGCAGGTCTCCAAGGTTTGCAAACTGAAGAGACCAGCCATGGCACCTGCGAGAAGGTGGGAATTAGACTGGTAATTCCACCCATCAGAGGAACATAATCCTCCCCCAACAGGAAACATATCTGTTTATCTCTCATGTAAAAGCAATCTGCAGGGGGTGAGAGACAGCTCAGGGTGAATGTGGCATCCGGAGTTTCAGGGACCCATGGGCCTTATGGCTTTATGTCTGTAGTTCCTTTATGGCTTGATATGGACCTTGACTTCCCAGTCCAAGGTGGCTGCAAGATCTCCAGCCATCTCTTCTGCATCCCATGCACTTCAAGCATGAAGAGGCAGCAAAAAGGAGGAGCTAGCAAAGCAGCCTTCATGGAAGTTGTCTCACCTTTCCACTGACATCAGTGGGCAGAATAGAGTCACATGGGCACACCTGGCTATCAGTGAGACTCGGAAGTGGACAGTTTACCCTAGACAGCGGAGGCCGGCCTGGGACCTATCCCCCAGCCTTCAACGGATGATAATGAGTGATCCCAACTCGTTCAGGAGCTCCATGGGGTTGGACAACTGGGAGCTCTCAGTCTCCCTACACACATAGTATATACAGCAAATCGTGTGTTTGTTGTTGATGTTCATTAATTAAAGAGAAAAAAAAAACAACTAAAAGATTGCTGAACAACTGCCAAATAGTAGCTGAGGGGAGACTTTGCTTTGTACAGTTGTTCCCCTGAACAGATATGAAGAAACAATAGAACAGAATACTAACATTTTGAGGACCCTTTGAAATAACGTAGTTAAGCGCTGAGCTCAGAGTCTGCTCATGTGAGGGAGAGACAATCAAACATCACCACGATGAGCCTCCCCCGTACACGTGTGACGTTGTCTTGCCCAAACAAGTGGAGTCTGATAAAGCCCATTGATCCCGCTCCCAATTTACAAAAAACAGAGAGGGCAGAGGAAGATACTAAACCTCACCCTGTAAGGACATGATTAGCAAAACCTAAGCGAAGAAACACCACAGGACAACAGGAACTAGTTTCTTCCACAAATATTGAAGAAAAAATAAAAGAGGGTGGGAAACTCTAGAGATGAAAAAGACCTTAAAGACGGCACAGCCAGCCGCTGCGTGTGGAGCTATGTGGGCTCCTAACTCAAACCAAAAAGTACAAAGAAAGACCACACCATGTGCTTTGGAGAAACAACTGGAAATTTGAGGACTGCCTGGATTTTTGATGCTATTAAAGGTTATTTTAGAAACGACATCACGGTTGTATTAAAGGCAGTCCTTATCCTTTAGAGATGTACGGTACAATATTCAAAAGCAAAATGATGATTTGCTTTAAAATAATGCAGGGCTGAGGAAAGCGAATGACATCAGATTGGCTGTGAGTTGGTAGTTCTTGAAGCTGAGTGGTTTCATTTCTCTCTCTCTCTGAAGCTAGGGGTTTATTAAACAGGCAGCCAGTTTACAGATGAACAACTCACGGCGTTCTGTACTGGCAAATGGCTCCCAAGTCGCCCCATAAAGCTGATTTATAATTAAATATTTAAAGCAGTAATTCAGGAAGCAGGTTCTTCCACACACGTAAACAAACCCGCCTGGCAGGAGTGGTTCGGGGCGGCAGCATCCTTACCATGCTGTGTCTAGTCTCATTGTTTATGTGGTGGCTTACGCTCTGTCTTCATGTTTTCTATTCAATTTTGTGAGCCTGGGCTTACCCTGATGACCATGCCCCCAAAGCCAAAGTCCACAGCAAGCCCAGGTGAGCCTGCAGCAAAGACAAAAGTGATTACAATGGAAACAAAAATAGAAATAACTAAGCATTTGGAGGAAGGCCAGAGGCCATTGCTCACTCAGAAAGCATTGGACTTGACTATGGGAACAACTGTAAAGGATCAAGTGAGAAAAATGGAACGTGTGTAAGACAGTGCTCCAATGAAAGCTTTAGTTATTATTAAGCAGCAGAGTGGATTAATTATTGAAATGGCAAGGTTATCATTGATTTGGTTAGAAGATCAAAGTAAGTATAACATTCCTACTAGCCTAGCACTGATGCAACATTAGGTGAGTGTTTACCTTCAATATTCTCTTGAAATTTTTCCTGTCTCCTCTCTGAATTTTTTGTGTGAGTTTACTTTTGCATTCTGTTTGAGTTTAAAAAAGCACAATCGTTTCTGTAATTTATTGTAGTACAGGGGTATTATTAGTATGCTGTTAACATATACCGGCCACTGTAGTATTGTGACTATTATTGTGACCAGCTCCATGCTGTTCATCGTTCTCAGTTACATACAAATGCAACCTAAAGAAATTCTCAGGAACATACCTCGTTCATCACCTGGGAACCCCCTGTGTGCCTCTGTCCACTTTTGCAAGTGAAAACATTCCATAATAAATAAAAAGGAAATCAAATTAAGCTATAAGACAAAGATGTTGAGTTCTTCCAAGTGGGAAGCTCCAAGCAAACATTATCAGGCAGTAGGTGGGGTGCAAGCCAAATTCGTGATACCCGCCAGACTTCCCCTGGTCCCAGGTCCACACTCGCAGGGTCCAGTTGAAGCCTCACTTGGGGCCGGTGCTCAAAGGCAGAAGAACTTGGTTCATATTTATGGGCAAGACTTTCTTCCACATTCAGTTTCTGGGAAAAATAAGGCAATATGAGTTCCAGTACAAGCCCTGAGAAGGGTTAGAAGTGTAAAAATGATCTCATAACTACATTGGGAGGGCGGCAGGAGAGGCATGTCAGAGAGAGAGGGACTGTAATATCTCATGACAGGAAGGTAACAGATAATGTCTAAAACTGACAATCAAGATATAGTGCTGCAGATATCTTTTCTTAAATGGTAACAGGCAGGAAGAAATGGCTGTCACCAAGCAGCGTCCTTTCTCCTGGGAGCAGGTGTGGAGCAGTGGGGACCAGTGAATAGTTGGACAGGAGCTGTTTTTTTAATTATATGCCCTGGATACTGTTAATAATGTGCATATTTTACACAAATTCAAACAATGTTGAAAGTAGAGGTTAAAAAAAACAATAAGAACAAAGCAAGCAACAGCAATGATAATAAAACTGAAAATGTGGTCCCATCTGTAATCAGAGGAAAATTCCTAGTCTGAAAATGCTTTTATTATTAATAAAGTGGCTGGAAACATATGAATTGATGTTTAATGGAGACAGAGGTTGAGTTTGGGGAGCAGGTGAGTCAGAGACTTCCCTGTGGGTTCGTGATTCCTCATCTTGGGAAGATGAGAACATTCTGGAGACAGATGGTGGTAACGGTAGTTCAACAATGTGAATAGGCTTAAGGCCATGCAACTGTGCACTTGAAAATGAAGATGGTAGAATTTATGTTATGTATATTTTACCACCATAATAAAAAAAAAAAAACAGAGCTTCAAAAATTATATATAAGAATAAAGAATGGATGCCAGCGAGGGCCCAGCAGATGGCCACTACCACACCCACCTCTGAAATCCCCTTGTTCCGCACTCCTTCTCGTTCATGGTTATGAACAGCCCACATGGTCAGCCTTTAGGTTATGGGATGGACCTTGGGATGTTGCTGTGGCTGCCAGGGACACTGTCAGATGAGTTTCCAGTCCCGGCCCCAGCAAGGATGGCCCCAGTTGTGGAGCTGCCTGGCCCTGCTCAGGCTGTCCTTGGCAGGGCAGCCCATGTTCCAGGACCCACATTGATCCATGAGGGAACATAGGGATGCCCCCAAATATACCCCTGTCTCTCTCTGTCACATTCACTCAATCTGGCCATGCTGGGATTCACCAGGGAGCCCCTGCCCCAGACCTGAGCGCATGCAGTCTCTGGAACACTCTTCCCTAGTGTGCCCCTAAGTCACGTCATCACTTCCTTTAACCGAACCGGTCAAACCGGGTTTGACCGAATCCCACCTTCTCCGTGACACCTCTATGTACATTTCTGTTTAAACACACAACACTCCAACCTTGCTTTCTGCATGCCCCCCTTTCCTGGTGGTTTCAGCACTTACTACGAACACATATATTTTACATGCCCTCTTGTTTACTGCTCCTGCCTTCCCAACAACGCAAGCTTCGTGATGGCAGGTTGTGCTCACTCATCTCTCAGGGTATAGAACTGTGACGCATAGCAGATGCTCTGGGGCTCTGGATGGATGTTAGTGGAGTGAGACTCCTCCCAGCTCTACCTGTGCCTTTCATCCCTGGCCTTTGACCTCAAGCATCATCTCCACCAAGCAGCCTTCCCCGGCTCCAGCCCACCTGTCCCAGGACCCCAGATTAGGAATTCCTCTTTGGTGTTCCCATAATGCTTCACTCACATTTCTACTACTCGCACACCTTGGTCTTCTGTAATGATCTTCTCACCTGATGGGACCTTAGTGAGCCACCCCTGCAGTGCTGGCACGCAGCCACCCTCAGTAGCAGTTCTTATCATCAGAGCTGTGCACTGTGGGGAAGGCCCGGGGTACCACGCTCAGCAGAGGTCTCTGCACACAGAGGGGCCTCTTGGCATGCACAGAGTGAATGCAAGAGTTACCTGACATTCTCTCAACTCAGATCAGGGACTGAGCCTCATGCACCTCAGAGTATTTCCTCCTCTCTGGTCTGTGTTCCAAGGCGATTAGCACATGATAAATATTCCCCCAGAGAGTGCTGTGATGCCCTCCTGCCAAGAGCCTGCTTAGTACCACTGAGCTGACAGCCCTCCTGGAAGTCCTTCCCTGTACCTGAGCCAGTCAAAAGTTACCCATCCTCTCTGTGGCTTTGAAAATCCCTCCAGGATTATGAGCAAATACTTCAAGGGTGTATTATAAATTCAGACACGTCAACTGGGCTTTCAAGTGCCGCGGCGGGAACCTCTCACCAAGGCAACCTGAGGGTAAAAGGCTTCCCACCTTTCCCACGTGGCTCCACCCACGACATCTTCATAGCCTGGAGTTGAGGAGTGAGAGGAGCAGGGAGAGACTGCATGTGGAGGGTCTAGGAGCCCCCCAGTTCAGGAGGTAGCTGCTCAGTTGCTCCCCTCATCTAACCGGGTCACCTGCTCATCTCCTGTGTGGACACAGGCCCCGGGTGTCATTGTCCCCACCACTCTGTCCACAACACAGTGAGTTGCTTACAAATTAAATCTGTGTGGACAGGAAGTAGAAGATGGCTTGGGCCGTGGGATGGGCTGGCTGTAAGATGGCGGGGGCAGGAGGAACACTGACTGCGTGAGCAGCTCCAGGTGGGCAGATGAAAGCGTCCCAGTCAGGGATGGTGGTGTTTCATGTCACACACCACGAGTGTGGTTACCCTACTGAACTGTGCTCTTAAACTTGGTCAAGCTGGTAAATTTTGTGTGACGGGTATTTTACCACCATTTTTTTTTAGAAACCTTCATTTTGTTGGTGCTCCGTGAGTGAGGAACAGAACACCTAAACTTTGCTTCTCTTGAAAGCTGAATGTCACTGCCTGCCCCTGCGGCATCCCAGGCCCAGGCAAATCCTCCCCGGGCCGTCAGTTCTCCGTGTGTGTCTCGGGCTCTTGTCACAGTCCCCACTCTGGAGCTCAGCATCCCCTGCTCTAACCAGACGCCAGCACATTCTGCCGATCAAGCCAGAGGACCTCCATCTCCATACAAGCATGGAGTGCTCCGTGGCACTCCAACTGTCCCCAGCCTGTGCTCTATGGTGAAGAGAAGGGGTACAGGGAACAGGGGAATGTTTGAGAGAAGACGCCAACAGTGCAGGGGTCCCACAGCCACTCAGTGCATGCCCACTGTGTCCTCTCCAGAGCTGAGTTTCCTCCCAGTCCCTGTGCACCTGAGGTTTGTTGAGCATGAAGCCTGAGATTATGTCAGAGGGGACAAAGGCTCCACTCAGGTGGTTCAAATGTGGGTGGCTTGAATGGAGTGGGGGGGCTCCGTGAAATTGAGACTCACTTTCTGTTGAAATGGTTTTGCAGCACAGGACACTGGTCAGGAGACTTGAGATGTCACAAGCCCACCTATAGGGTGTCTTCAGGGGCCCTCTCCTGGCCTTCTGCTGGGGGACCACTGGGTCATGCTCTAACCTGCTGGGCTCTGCCTCTGCTGCCGGAGCTCGTACCCAATGCTGAGGGGGAGGATCCTCACAGGGTCTCATTTACACCAGCAATCACAGCCGGGATACACACTTCTAGGTGATTCACACACGATAAATATGCCCCCAGTGAGTGCTGTGATGCTCCTGCCCTGAGATGCATCCCCTTCATCACACATGCACTCACGTTCAGATTCATGCATATGGCATGCTCACACTCACTACTCACATTCACACACTCACACACACACCACACACACACTCACAGTCATGTACACTCACACACACAGTTGGCTGCCAACATTCAAACCTTGGGAAATAAATACTGTACAGGCTCCTTTGGCGAAAGGAAAGTGGGGCTGGCATGAGTGGCCACTCCCTGCAGGGCTGAGCATGGCGGGTACTCAAGAGTGGCTCCTCTTAGCATTCTGCAAATCGGGGGCTGCCCCTGCTTCCCCTAGACTGACCCCATGTCTGGAATACCCTTGTGTGTACTTGCATGTGAGTGTGTGAGTGTGAAGGTGAGCACCTTAGAGCACCCAGAAGCTTTGGCCATGCCAAGCCAGCACTCCTCAGTGAAGCCCATGGACTGGACTGGCTGGAGAAGGACCCTCGCCCCAAGCATGGACTCTCACCCTCCCTGGGATCTCACACTTCGTCCGTCCCACTTTTATTACCTGCCTGGCTCCTGCAGACTTTGGCATTTCTGTCTCCTCCCATAATGAAACTAGAGATTTTGTCATGCAGTCATCTCAAAAAAATCACTTATTTAAATAACTGCCAAGTTTATTTTTCACATATGCTATATAGCTTTTAAAAACCAAGCCCAGCTCCTTGGGAGGGTGAGGTGGGAGGATCCCTTGAACTGGGGAGTCAGAGGCCAGCCTGGGCAGCATAGCAAGACCCCATCTTTAAAAATAAAACCTAAAACCCACATACATCACGTCATTTTACCTGTATATACTTCATATGTATTTATGACAGATTAAGAATTTTTGAAACACAGTAATGCCATGTCACATTCAAAAACACATCAATAGTTCACAACATATAATCCCCAATCTATGTTCAATTTTTCTCAAATGCCTCAGAATTTTTTTTTTTTGGTAAAAGTTTATGGGCTTTCTCTTCATTTATAACAGTGTATTTTCATATTACAAAAATGATACATAGCAGAAAGGAAAGGGTTGCCTGGAGACTAAGGCGCAAAGCCCCTCATTAATAAGAGTTCGTCCAGTTCTTCAACTCTGAGTATTCAGACAGGTGAATTAACGGAGCCTCCTTGGTGCACAGATGCTCTGCTCCTGGCTTTTTGTCACTTAAAATGTGTCTTGGAGACTTTTCCAAGAGCGAGCACGTAGCCTTTGCTGTCCTCGATGACGGCTCCCAACTACTTCACGATACAGAACAGCACATTAATCCCTCATGAAAGTTGGGTTTCCTCTGAAATCTGTGCTATTACAGAAGACGAAGCAGGGAGCCCCCTCATCCTTGCGTCACCGTGCACATATGCAGTTATTTTGGAGGATGAGACCTAGGTATCACTGCTGTGTGGAGTGTGGCTCTTATTAATCATTTCCACTGTGACAACTAATGGCATCCGCCAGAGTGCACCGTGCCAGTCCTTCAGACGGAATGCAAACCTGCCCTGGTGCTCTTCTTAATGTGTTGGCACATTCAATAAGACAATCCTTACGTCAGTTTCTACACCTTCACTTCTGGCGTGAATGAATTATTTATTTATGATTAAGAAAGTGCACGTTATATGAAAAACATCAGCCTTCCCATTAAGAATTATTATTTTTTAACCATACTATGGGGGGGGAGGCTTCTTTCCTTCTGCTAAAGTAGTTCATTGATTGAAAAAGTTCTGGAAGTAACTCATATTGAGGATCTGGGCATTTGTCATGCAGTCTCGCAGCTGGTGAAATCACGGGATAGGAGAGGGTTCTTGTTATCACTGAGGATTAAAATGGGAACAATGGTAACCTACATATGGAAGAACTTACCATCTCAAGAAATTGGGGCACATTTATCAAGGTAAGTTACAGAGTTCTGCCCTTCACGTATTTCCAGAAAGTGGCTATGTTTGGAGGATGCATAGTTTTGTTCAGAGATAGCATCAGGAGCTACATCCTGGGACTTCCCATGTTTTCTGAGATTTTATTCTTTATCTGACTTCCTAAACAATGAGTTTTCTATCAGAATATTAGTTTTGTGCTGCGTGCATGGGTTTCCCGCTACAAATTCTCCAAGCACGCCTGTTTGTGGAAGGCAGCACCTTGCTGTGTGTGGAGCTGTACTTCTCTTATGTTGTTCACTCTCTTCCCCTTTAACTCCTTAAGTCATTGTCCATAATTATTCTGCATCCTGCTTGGTGAAGGATCTAAGCTGAAGATAAGGATGCAAGACGGGGAAACATCATTCGGAGGGGAAGGGACACGTCTGCCCACGACAGCAGTGCTGTCCCAACTTTCAAGGACCAAGCACGCACGTCAATAATGTATTTCCAATTTCTTGCTTTCTGAAAGGCTGATAATCCTAAGTGCAAACACAACGCAGGCAGCTTCTCCCTCTTGGACAGTGGAGGAGGGCAGGAAGGGAAGGTGCGATGGATGTTAATAGAAAACCTTTCCCAGCCATCTCTCGGGCTGTGCATGCACCTGCCAGGAGACAGGAAGTGGGTCAGGATGAAGGCGCTGCTGCCTCCCGTGGATTCATTGTGACAAAAATAGCCTTCTGGAGCCAGTCGCATTGTGTGCACCTGGCTATTCATTTTGACATGACACCGGAAGCCACAATTCTGAAGAAGCTCCTGGAAATGAAATACTAGTTACTCCACACAATAAATCAAAAGTGAATCAACTCAGAGCACTTGAGGGTTTCAAACATGACTCTGAGGGTTTGGGATTTTTTCTTTTCTTTTGTATTGTATTGTTTTGGGGTTTGCTTTACTTTGCTTTCCAAATGCATGCTGTGTTGGTTTACAAGAAGTTGACTGCACCAGAACCAGCATTTTAGCTACATCAGGTGAAAGGTCCCAGAGACCAAATAAGCAAGCCAAAACAAGTCCAGCCAAACCAGAGCAAACAGGACTTCTCTGGTCCAGGAGGAGACTTCAAGAAGACTCTTGATGAACAGCCATCTTTCTCTATTTACTCCTGATGAAGAAAGAAAGTCATCTCCAGAGGAATACTGGTAAGTAAATGAGTTGTCTCTCCAAGGACAAAATACCCATGTTCTCGAAACTTTGCCTGCCCCTGAAGCTAGCTCTCAAGGACTGGGGTGAAAAGGATGAAGCTAAGAGGAACGACTAGAAATACAAGGTGTCCCAGAATACGTCAGACATTCCCTGGGATCTATCCTTCCCTCCTTCTTTTTGGTAACAGAACCTCCTGAGTGTAAGAGGCACCTGTGAGGCTGGGCCCCTCACCTCTGCACCGTCACATTTATACACGAGAATAGAGCCAGGCGTTCACCAGTCCTTATAAGTTTGTGTCTCTTACAGCACCTTTGCCTGCATCCTCACTGATGGAGGAATGGCCCCAGGAAGCTCTGCTCACTCCTAGGAGAGTAATAATGGTTGGCTGCGTACGTGTGACCTGGGGCCTGCTCTATGTCTTTCTTGTGTGATGTTTACACAGTCCACCACAGCAGAGCTGAGCTGCGACATGCCTCAGACTCTGTTTTCTCTTATATGAAACCTGTTCAGATTGTTGGGTCTTCCTCTTCCTCTAACTACACTAAAATTGCACTAAAATAATTTTTAAAATACAGCAGAAACTCAGTAAATTGACTATAACAAACTGGTCAACATACAGAGGTGTCCAACATAAGGAACTAGGCCTACTGTACTGATATGTACATGTGATGCATGTCTGGTCTGTGAAAATTAGGTCAACTTAAGGAGGTGGTCAATATAGGGAGGTGGTCAACTATGGAGGTTCTACTATATTTTAAGTATTTTAAAAAGGAATTCACGTCTATAATCCCAGCACTCTGGGAAGCTGAGGTGGGAGGATTGCTTGAGGCCAGGAGTTGGAGGCTGCAGTGAGCCATGATGATGTCAGTGCGCTCCAGCCTAGAGCTTTTCAGAGAGTGATCTGGGACTCCTGGAAATTCCTCCCAATCACATCGTGGGCTCTTAGACATGTTTTCACTCTTACTCTTTTGGGAGTACAGCAGAGACTTCCAGAGCCCATGTGATGTGTGACAGCATGACAGAGGCAGAGAAGAGGATCCATTTGTCTTCTATTCATCCAGATGCTTAAAAATTTGCAAAAATTAGAAATTATGCCACTCTCTTAATACTTTTGTTTTGGAGAATACAGTTAGTTTGCATTAAAAATATGTTCTTTGTATTAGCGTGCAAATAGGTATTGTTATTGTTATTTTTAAACAAATAAATATTTAAAAATCTCTCAGTTTTAATTTCCCAGTATAAGATATAACCTCCATGAAAGCTCTTTGTGCCTCCGGTAATTACTGCACCCGAAAAAGGGTCCTGAGACCCAAAGTCTGTGAAGGGCAGTTCTAAGTCTAAAGTCTCCAGAATGCCTTTGATTCTCTTTACTCGGCTTGCAGTGTCACCCCCAAAGCCCCCACACATACTCACATATACATACCATATATGTCCACAGGAACACACGCACCACACATGTGCACATGCATGCATGCAGCATACACATCCAACACATGCATATACCTGCATATGCTCATACACAGTGACATGTACACATGTTAACATATACACGAAACACGCAGCTCGCACAGACATACAAATATACACGGTGCACACACATGCATATACAGATCACACACACACACACAGAGAAGACCAGTCAGGTCTGACTTTTCCTTTATTCTGGGTAGAGATCTCCCTCCCCATAAAGTGCCCCCTAAGTAAGGGCAGCTGCTGCTGGCCTCAGTACACAGTCACTACCCTCAGCGCCAGAACTGCATGGACGCAGCTGTTGAAATGACAAGTAGCTGCTCTGAGAACAGGATGTGACGATGTCAGCTGTCTCTTCACCTTTGGAGTGAGGTGGGGGTCAGATGTGTGACCCACTCGCAGAAGCTGTCCCACTTCCTCTCAACTCTTGTGCAAAGCCACATCTGGCACAGCCCCCAGGGATGTTTCCAAATTTCTCGCTCAAACACTGGAAGGCAGAAGAGAAAACACCTAATGCCTAAAGCTAAGTCTGACCGTCATTTAGTCGGAACATGGTACCATAAAGAAAACAGATCCTTTATTACTTGACTTGTGGACCAAATATAAAAATGATAATGCAGGCACAAATAAAACCTTACCATATTTCAAAAGTGTATGGCATGGGCCATGTTTTCTGATTACAATTCAAGCACGATTATGGAAGTTTAAGGAAGAAATGCTGCAGTTTTCCAAGAATGGAAATGTACCTTCTAAAGTCTCCTGACTAATCTAACATAGGAAATAGACATTTCAATTACAGATGTGAGAATAATGATTACAAAATAGTAAATAGTGGAACTCTTAGGACATGGCATGCCTCTGGGAAGTTCTACCACTTTCAATGAGCTCAATGTTTTTAAAAAAGAAAGCAAGCTCAAAAAGAAAAAGAAAGACAAAGAAAAAGGAGACATACATTTAAGTGAAGAATAAATGTAACAAATAATAGACCAAAGGCAATGTACATATGCACACATCTCCAAGGAATTTATTAAATATAACACATGCAAATTATAAAAATAATTAGAGTAAAAAAGGAAAGAAATTTAAAAAAACAAAGCAATTAATAAACAAAAATAATTTATAAACATACTTAGTCAATACACAATCTACACACAATCTATACCAAGAACAAAACCAAGCTATTTTCCGGAGGCACACGTTAACATGACCTGAATAGAAACACCAAATATAGTATCATCCAAATTAATTAGCCAATTTTACATGTGTTAATATAAAAATCCCATGAAATTATTAGCTGACAAAGTATTAACTTTAACCTTGAAAATACAGACAGGAGGATAATAACAACATTTAAAAGAAGAATAAGAAAGATAAATTGCTTCTGCTCATTCTACCCAAGGGTCTTACAGAGAGCTTAGCACACAGTAGATGCCAAATAAAGATTGCTGAATGAATGAAAAAGGGACTTGAATTTCCAAAATAAGTAGATATCACAAAGCTAAAGCAAGGCATTGATGCAGTGGTAAAATAAAAAAATTATTGGAATTGAGTCAAAAATGCAGAAACTATATATGAATATATATTTACTGTGTTAACATTTCAAATTACATGAGATAATCTTGGAGTAATGGAGTAACAGTTTGGGGGAAAATTCAAATTCTATTTTCTATAAATATACCATAATTACACCAAAATAACTTTTTAAAATATTTTAAACATAAAAAATAAAATTGTTAAAATATTAGAAAATATATAGGTAATAGGAGGACTCTATATTCATGATAATTGGGGGCAGAATTAACATGGGAAAAAAACACTGATTGATTTGACTACACAAAAACTAAGATATATTCTGTATCGAAAAGACCTTGAACAAAACAAAAAGAAAGAAAATTAAGAAGATTACTTATAATGTGCAGGGTAGAAAAGGTCAAGTTCTTAATATTTAAGTAAGTAGCTTTTATAAATCAACAACAACAAAAAAACATAAAACACTTCGATGGAAAAATGAGCAAAGTCAAGCAGATGATTCAAAAGCAGAAGTCCAAATGTTAATAAACATACAAAAAGATATTCATCCTCATTATTGAGCAAAGCCTTGCAAATTAAAATAAAAGTCAGACGCCGCTAACATTGGGAAACGTGAAAAAAAAATAAGACCCAATATTAAGCCTTAAGCGTAAGAGGTTGTAGGGAGTGACGGTATAAATGGTTCGTCTTTCTGGAGGGCAATTGTCAGTTCACATCGGAAGCACTGGTAATGTTCTGGCCTCTGGAACCAGCAATTCCACTGGGGAATAATTCCACCAGCTCATAACAGCTGCGTATATAATAATACCCTTTATATCTAAAGGAAAAAGAGAGATAGCCACCTACACATCTACTAGTGAGAAACTGATCTGATAAACTATGGAATAAATTAAAGCCATGAAGAATCATGGTATAGTTGCTCAGTAGCTGGCACAGAACAGTGGTCAACAGAAACCACTGTTTCTAACAGGGGTAGAAAAATTATAAAATAGGACGTGAATATGATCTCCTGTTTGTAAAAACAATAACCCTATGTAGACAGGCACAGTAAAAATGTAGAAATGTTATTAGGTGATAGGTACGTTCCCTGTGCTGCAATTTTTCATACATATATTACCTTTGTAATGAGGCGGGGAAGATCTCCAAAATAAATACCTTAATGTAGTCTAGCAAACATCCAACATGTGTCCGGTGCACTTCTCTTTGATGCTCCCTTTGGATTACCAATTTCTTAAAAATAAACTCCTGGCATCTCTGCTTTTCCAGCATCCCAGGCATGTCACCAGTGGGCCTATTAGGTAACACAGCCCTGGTCGGAGAGGAAATTTCTACTGTGATGTACCCGGCCCTGGATAGAAACACACTTGAAGTATGTGTGTGCATCATTGTGTGCCTGGCCTGAGGTGGGGGTCGGGTGTCTGGTGTCCGGCTTCCTGTGCTCGGAAAGGCTGTGTCAAGGTCAAAGCTCTCAGTTTAATCCTCTGCTCAGCTGCAGTGGAGCTGGTGGGGAGTAACACTCTCCACCCTCACCCACCACACCCCCGGGAACGCCTTCCAAGGGGACTGTGCTGCCTGTTGTCTCGTATAGAGCAGGAACGTGCTGGAGTCCCACGGACATCTCTTACCAGACCCGACAACACAAGTAGCTCCCCACTTGCTCACCTGCTACCTGCCTATTCTGGCTGTCCCCTGTAGAGCCCCCGAGTGCAGCTAGGCAGGGGAGAGCAGATGACCACTCAGTGCAGAGGCCATGCCAAGGCTTCTCAGGGAAACCTGGAATCACAAGGCACCCTGGCCCGTAGCTGGGGCCAGTCTACACTGACTTGATACAGTGTAGGTGGGGTATTACAGCATTGGGCATTTTTTTCCCAGGAACTTCAGAGTTATCATCACATCGTTGGTGCTTGTTGCTTTGGGGGAAGAGGCTATCTGTCCTCGTCATCTGGTTCTTGCTTCCTAAGGAAATGTCAGCCAGACTTATATGTCTTGGGAAGGAGACCCCACTTCCCTCTGCAGAAGCACACAGGCTTCCTCCCTTTTCTTACCCGGATCAGCCTGGATGTGGCCTCCGCTGTGGGCTCAGCTATTTGGACATTCTTCACTAGGGTTCTCCAGTAAGTGGTACAAGGAGCCAGGGACAACCGGAAATTATTACTTTAATAGTAGCCACAGAGAGCTGGGACAAGATGCTATCTGCCCTAGGTCCCTGCTTTCAAATGCTGGGCTTCCTGCCTCAGGTTGGTGTTTCTTGCCCGTGCCCCCCGCCCTCCTTGTTGAAGGTGGCTGTAGAGGAAGCTTCCATCCTGTGTAGCCGAGAAACCTGCCTTACACAGCTGGGTGAGGTGGTGGGTTCAGGGGGAACTCGAGGTGCTAAGGGGACTGCACATCATGACAGTGACCCAAGGTCACTGTCCCTGACTTCCTGGACTCTGGATGATCAAATGTCCGCCTTGACTTTGCTCTGTGGCCAGTATGTCAGGCCTTGGCAAAAAGCGACACCAGGCCTTTGGAGCCAGGCTGCCAAGTTCCCGAAAACAGCTGTCGAGCGTTTTGAAGTTGGCATTTCATTACAGCCCAGGTGCAGTTGTCTCTGTCCATTTGGCCCCAAAAGCCCAAGTCAGCACCCAGGATGCAAGCGGGGGGCAGAGCTCACAGCTTTATCCCAAGGCTTTTGGAATCTGCCCTCTACCCTGTTGAGGTCACTATTAAGGCTACATTCCTGGAGAAACCACTTGGGACTCAGGAGCGATCTGTCCTTGCCATCTTTGTGCCCCCTTAATCTATCAGCATCAGGTGGCCTGTGCAGAGAGAACCAGCTAATCAACCTCCCCCCAGAGGCAGGGGTCTCTCTCCCTCCCTGCAGATTTTGACAGCTAAGATGGGAGAGCCTGACAGGCGGGTGCCCTGTCTCCAGAAGATGGTGATGACTTGTGCCAAACCACACGTGTGACAGCTCAGAGCCTGAACCCCAAAGCCAGGGGGCTTTGCTCGCTGTTTTCTTTTGATGTATGAAAAGACTCCCTGCTCAGCTCCCCGAAGCACCTGCAATTCTGTGTGGTGACCATGGCACATGTACCTTCACCCCAACTCCTCTTGGTTGCACTGGCCTCCTGCATCTCTGAAGGCACCTACATCCAACTAACTGGGCCTTGAAGTCACTTGCCATCTGAAGGTTTGGGGGAAATAGGGAGAGGTGCCCGCTGGCATCCTCGCTGCTGGCCCTGAGGCTAGAGGAGTCAGCACCCTCTCATCCTGTCCCCATCCCGTGCCACATCCTATTCAGGTCACTGCACCCATGGATTTAACACCTTAAGCCAATGACAGTGTGGTTGTCCCTGAGAAGAAGCCAGGGTTCTGGCCATCAACTTCATGGAAACCCCCAAATGTGCACCTCACCACAAGTGTCAGGAATATTGCAGAAGAGCTGCTGACCCTCAGGCCAACTGGACGCTGTCCAGCAGCCCCAACGAGGCTCCTGGAAATGGGCAGAGATCCCAGGCAGTTGGCATGGAAAAGGCAGCCAGGGCGAGCGCTGTCACAGGCCAATGCTGAACCCTGTGCCTTTGGGTGCCAGATCCAAGGAGAAGGTGGGTTAAAAGTGGTGCCTCGCATTTGGGTTCAGATGATGAACAGGTGAGAAAGTCTTGGGCTGAGAGAGTAGGAATGGCTCACGGCTGCGGGCAGGCCCCAGCGCTGGGCTGCAAATGCTGTAGCGTCTGTCCTCACGGTCCTGTGAGCTGGGTCCTTGCAGTGTCCTCATTTCACTGATGAGCAATGCTAAAATTAAATAACTTGCCCAAGGTCACACAGCTCGTAGGTGCCAGGGGGTGGGATTTGGACTCAGCCTATCTGGCTTGAGAATTTGTGTTCTTAACAACCGCTGGAGAAAAACACTTTTGGGAGAGGTGTACTGGTTTCCTAGGGCTACCATAGCAAACCACCACAAACTGGGTGGCTTAAAACAACAGAAATTTAATTCTGCATGGTTCTGGTGGCCAGAAGTCTTAATTCAAGGTGTCAACAGGCCTGAGCTCCCTCCAAAGACCTGTGGGCAGGGTCCCTCCAGGGGGAGGGACCCAGCTCCTGAGGCTTCCGGTCCTCCCTAGCTCTCCGCTGAGTCATTCTAGGCTCTGCCTACTTCTCCCTGGCATCTCTGTGTCTCAAATCTTCCTGCTCCTCTCTCTAATCAGGACACCAGTTATGAATTTGGTATTCCTAAATCCAGAGTGACCACGTGCCAAGATCCTTAATCACAGTTGCAAAGACCCTTTCTCCAGATGAAGAAGGTTTCATTCTAGAACCAAGGGGGAGGACTTGGATGTATCTTTTGGGAGACAGGACTCGACCCCCTACAAGGGGGGCTCGGAGGGAGAGGTTCAAGCTGTTTTTCACTTCCCGGTGACCAGGCTTTCTTGTCTCTGCCTAGCTCAGGTGGAGCTGTGACGTAATTGGTAGGTGGCGCTGCCTAGGAAAGCATTCCTGTTGTCACCTGTGTGTTTTAAACGCATGTCTCTGGCATGGCCCCTTCAGTATAGGGCTCTCCAGCCTGCTCAGAGTTCACCACCCTTTTCCAGTGACTCAGGAGGTGACGTGAGCCAGCTATACAGGGACCTGCTTCCAAACTCCATGTTTGCCCAATTTTTAAAAGTGATTGGATTTTTAAAGTTTTTCTAAATGAAATTTTTTTTTTTTTCTAAAAAAGGGCATATATATTTTTGCAGCCCTGGGTTGTTAGGCATGTCCCCAGGAATGTCATCTGCAATGTCCCTATTCTTGTGTTTATTCACTTCCTAAATATTGTGGTTTCTGCTTGGCCTGCATCCACGTCCCAGAAGAGAGACTCTTCGCTCTTTAAGTTTCTCGAGACCCAATCTGAAGGCAGTGGACGCATAAATCTCCTGAGAACAGGTGACAGAAAGGCCTGGCAGCCACTCTCTGAGAGAGCCCTGAACTTAACGAGCTGGGTACTTCCTGCCCTTAGTCTAAATAAGAAACATACTGAGAGCTGTAAAAGCTACGGCCCTTTTTTTGAAATCTCAATTAAAACCAACACAGCACAAGAACGTGCGATGTCCCTATCCGGGGCCGTTCTTTAGGAAGAAAATGTTTAAAACTTTGTGGCCTAAATTAAAACCCTGCCTACCCATCCACAGGTCTTCTGCTGTTTACTGAAAAATAAATAAACCTCACAAACTGGGCAGGACGGACTGAGAGAGGGGACACAGGTACATCCACCACAAAATCCTCTTTCAAGCGGTTTTAGTTCTGGCTAAATGCCCAAGCGTGTTGTGACGGATTCTTCTCCTTAATTTATAACCTCTGTGTATCTGCGAGGAAATTTAATCCTTATGTTTCTGATTCCTTTACACTTAACTCATCAACTGCGGTCCTCTAAGAGCCATTTGATGTGAAGGGGCCTTTGAGCCCTTTCTTTATGAGCCTTTTAAACCTGTTCCCCCTTAGACACAGGAAGCCAGGTTTTTCCAGGAGTAAACAAACTCAGCCCACAGAGAGTGGCCCTCACCCACGTGGAGACCAGATCTGGAGTTTTCAAGTGGCCCCAAGACTGTCAGCACATTTGATGAAATTGCTCCGCAGCAGCCTCTTCAAGGAGCAGGTCCTCGGCTTAAAAGTCAGCACGCTACCAAAGATGGGGGCAGGATGGCTCTGGCAGGAAGGAGTAAATTATTCTACCTAGAGACGACTTCTGTTGCCATTTTATGAGAAAACAAAAGATGGGGCATCCGGGGCAGGAGATGAAAGGCAGCCCTTTCCGCTCTGTTCTCTTTGTAGATTCAGCTGCCACTCTGTCCGGGTGGGAAGGATGGCCACAGGGCTCTTTGCCACTCTTGTGCTTGAGGGTGGAGACTGATTTTCCTCTCCTTGAATCTAAGTGCTTTGTCAGAAGAACATGGGAATGAGAAGGGAGGGATGGTCTGGGCACCCCCTGCTTTCCCTCTTAGAAGGGGCTCACTTTGGGTAGAGCCAACAGCCATGGAAGAGGGAAGCACAAGCTGAGTGTGGAGGCCCTTGGGGAGGGGACGTCAAGGGAGGGGGGAGGAGAGTGAGGAAGAGAGAGAGAAAGGAAAAGAGAGAGAGAGAAAATAGGGAGGAGAGAGAGGCGAGGGGGGGGGAAGAGAGGGAGAGAAAGAATGAGAGAGAGAGAGAGGGAGGGAAGAGAGAGAAGTGGAAGAGAGCAAGGATGATAGAAAAGATGGGAAGACAGAGAAAGAGATACAGGGGAAGAGAAATATGGAATAAGAGAGCATCAAGCCGCCAGATATGAGAATGAGCTAAAAAGTGGCTCCCCCCCAGCCATCACCAAAGTGGTCAAGGACAAATGACCCAGGCAATTCCTGCTGCAATTCCTGACTCACCAAATCATGAACAAGCAAAAGTTATTTTAAGAATCTAAGTTGTGACAAACTTGACTATAAAATAATAGGGAAGCAGAATACATACCCTGGGTGAGTCCATTCCCTGCTCTTGGCTGGTTTTTGGCTCAGCTCTGCAAGCGGCTTTTGTGGCAAATGCATCCCTACATCAGTTAGATGCAAGTAAGAGAAACCCCTAAGGTACTGTCACTACAAAGCAGTTTGTGGACTGAAAATCCCAGGATAGATTTCATTCGGGCACTGTTTGAGTCAAGGTTCATGATGTCATCATGGCTCCCCTCCCCGTATCAGCCTTGCCCTTGTGTCGGGTGCCCTTGGGATAGCAAAAGTGGCAGTGGTGCTTCCAATCTCACATCTGCTATGACCCAGGGGAAGAAAGAATGTCTCTGCCCACCTGGCACCTGAAACTCATGCCCCTCTGTAGATAGCTCCATGGGGAGAGCCCATGGAGATGCCCTGAACTGCCAGATCCCCAACTAGAAAAAGAGAGAGATGAATACAAGGATGGCCACCTGCACAGGCCCACCCAGGAGAGACAGACGCCATCGTGACCCTTTCTCTGGAATAAGCAGAGACTGCAATTCTGCTCTGCATTATTCCTATAGAGACCCGGCACTGTCGGCAATCTTCCTGGCTTCTTTCAACTGAAGCATGATTTTGACTTAAGCTGCTCTCATGCCAATGAGAACCCCAAAGTTGCAAATAAACCCAGCCCAGGAGGTCAGCCTGCCGCCTGCTGTTTGTGATCCATTACCTGTTTGCAAACAACAAACTCCAACTATTAAAAAACCTGGTCACCCTTTACCAGGTGAGAACAAAGGGATTTGCTAAGCTGGAAGGTACTAGCCGCACTTAGCACACTTTGGATGGCAGACACTTGGGAAGAACCACACAAACACTGCCTAACAGAAGTAGGTGTAGAGACAACTCAGAACCAACCAGGGACTGAGAGAATGAAGTTGAAAATAACAAAAGGACATTTAACAGAGATGAATGTTGTCTCTGCATTTGGGCAGGGGAAAGCAGTCTTCTAAGAACAAGAAGAGGAGCTTGGTTTAGACACGTGTGTAGAAACACACCCCCTGGAGACCTCAGTTTCAATCAGCAGCCTTATGTGCCCAGAGGAAGCCTATGTGATTCTTACATTACCAAGAGTTCGAGGCTGGGTGTGGTGGCTCACCCTTGTCATCCTCCCACTTTGGGAGGTTGAGGCAGGTAGACTACTTGGGCTCGAGTTCAAGACCAGTCTGAGCTACAGTGAGACCCTGTCTCTACTAAAAATAGAAAAACTAGTTAGGCATTGTGGTGGGCACCTATAGTCCCAGCTACTCAGGCCACTGGGGTAAGAAGATCTCTTGAGCCCAAGAGTTTGAGTAGCTGTGAGCTATGATGCTAGGGCAGTCTATCCAGGGTGACAGAGATAGACTCTGTCTCAAAAAAAAAAAAAAAAAAGTTTGAGGTCTAAAATCGGGGTTGCAAATTGTTTTTCTGGGCTCAGCAGGCATTTGAATTTGGGTTACAAATGGTGATGAGATCAGGAACTGGCAGACCCTGCTGGATAAACAGTCACAAGACCCAAACCAAGGTCTGTGATAAAAGAGGAGGTGGGGGAGAAACTGACCAGAACCAGGTAGAACCAAGATGCCCATGACGAAGGACCTCAGGTCACCACGGGGCTCACTGTACCTTGTGTATAATGCATTAGCTACTAAAAGAAACTGCCACCAGCACCAGGACAGGCTATAAACACCATGGCAACTCCCAGAACTTACCCTGTGTGGTTAAGGGAGGAGAAGGACCCTTGGTTCTGCACCCCTTTCCCAGAAATCTTATGAATGATCCTCCGTCCCTTAACACACCCTGAAACAGAATTTCTCGGATAAGACCCTGGAAACTCACTCATTGTGCTGAGAGATAGCTGTGGCTCTACCCATGGGGCTGCCACCTCTCTTTCTTCTTTTCTTAGCTCGATGCACCTGCTTTTGCCTTAGCTATTGGCTTGCTCTTGAATTCTTTCCCGCTCAAAGCTAAGAGAATACCTGCCCTTCAGTTTGGGGGTCCACTTCCAGTGTCAGTAAGCCAACAGGCACGACAAGTGTGTTTTCCACAGTGTTTTTATAACTTTTAATTAATTGTCTCCATTGAAAAGCCTGGGATTTGACCCCCAAAACCAAGATTTCTGGTTTCTATTAAGAAAATCTGAATTTCAGCTAACCTTGAGCACCCACATCTTTGGTGGCAACAGCAATTTGGGATTTAACGCTGGGTGCCCATTCACATGCATGCTTCATGAGAACATGGAGTGCAGTTGTGTAGCTCCTCTCGTTCATGTTCTCACGCCAGCTGCTCCACTCATTGGCTTCCTATGCTGAGGAGGCATTTGAATTTGCAGCCCCTGATTTTGGATGAAGTAGGTGATCATCCCATTATTTTCTTTATGGCTTGGCTCTATCTATTTATCTACCTGCCTAGCTATCTATCATCTACTTTTCATCTGTCTAAATCATCCATCTACCTATCATTTATTTATTCATTAATTTATCTGTCTAAATAATACATGCTTATTGCCAAAAATTGAAATCAAGAAAGTATCAGTGAAGAAAGTAAAGATGATCCCAAAACCTTCCAAATGTAGACCACTGTAAACATTCTACATCTCTCTAAGGATGTATACACATCTTACAAAAAATGGAATGGTACCTCACAGCCTGTATTACTGTATTATATGGTTCGCTTTGGTTGGTTAACAACAGGGGAAATATTCAAAATGTTTGACAGCTGAGATGGTACAGGGCTTGGATCAATTAGAAAACACGCCAAACATAAACAACCAGCAGGGCTGTCCCAGCCTGTCCTGGCTGACTGTCAGCCTGCTTAGTAACCGGGTGTGGCCATTTTTCCCATGTTAATAACATAGTTCTACATAATTACTGTAACGACTACATGATATCCTATTTTAAGGATTTACCATAATTGATTTGAACAGTCAGCTTACTGGTGTGCATTTAAGCTGTTCCCAATTTTCAGTACAGCATTTATTTGGAAATGGAATGGCTATGTCAAAGTATGCGTGTACTGGGAGGAATACATGGCCTTGCTTTCCAGAAAGGGAGATCCTGTCTCTCTATGCCTGATCCAAATCAAGGAATTATCAACCTTAACAAAAAAGGGTGCCAATCTCTTAGAGAAAAACAATCCTGTTTTTCTGCACGCATCCTTTGGTTACCGTAAGTCAGGTTAGATATCTTTCCGCAGGCTTACGGGTCATCATGATTTGTTCTCATTTGAACTGACTCAGACAGAAAACTACAGTTTTTGTTTTTTTAATTTTGTTTATGGAGATTTTGTAGTTTTTAATTAATTGATTTTTTTGCCGTACGGAATTTTACATTTTTCTGTAGTCAAATCACAATGTTTAAAAATGGTTTTGCCTTTGATGTCATGCTAAGAAGACCTTTTCCTGATAGTTTATAAAAAATATTTTCCAGCATTTTCTTTCTGTTGAATGAACATTTTAGATAACATTTTTTCTCTGGTGGTAATATTATTTTTACATTTAAGTGTTTTAACAAACCAAAATATACTTTGATGAAAGATGTGAGATAGAGATCTATTAATAATATAACTTTCACCAAATTTTAAATCCCCCAACACTATTGACTGAATAATCCTTCCTTCCTTCCTTCCTTCCTTCCTTCCATCCTTCCTTCCTTCCTTCTTTCCTTCCTTCTTTCTTTCTTGAGACAGAGTCTCACTTTGTCAGCCTTGGTAGAGTGCTGTGGCGTCACAGCTCACAGCAACCTCAAACTCTTGGGCTTAAGTGATTCTCTTGCCTCAGCCTCCCAAGTAACTGGAACTACAGGTGCCTACCACAATGCCCAGCTATTTTCTTGTTGCAGTTCCGTTGTTGTTTAGCTGGCCCAGGCTGGGCTCAAACCCACCGGCCTCAGTGCATGTGGCTGGCACCATAACCACTGTGCAACGGGCACTGAGCTTATCTTATTTATTTTAAATAAAGTTCCAATGCATGTTGGACTTTTTCTGGATTTTATATTTTGTTCTGTTAATTTGTCTACTCTGACACTTAGTACAGATTAATAATGCACTTCATGATCTGACATATCATGCCCTTTCTAAACCCTGTTTTTCTTTGTTGACCCAAATTTGATGGACATAATATTGTTTTGTGGAGTGCCACAAAAATGCAAATTTTAAATTGGTATTCCATTATTTTTAGGAATTAAGTAGGGGATGACTGGCATATTTATCAGGTGCATGGTATGATTTTCCAATTATTTGAACCAGTTAGTTATGTTGTTCAGTAATATCTTAACAGTATCTTCAAAAGGACTTGCATACCTCTTAATTTCTGGGTAGTTTATATTTCTTGTAGCTATTGCAAATGTGATCTTTTATTTTCCTTATACATTAGAACCTCTGTAAGTTGACCACGGAAGAGACTATAACCACTTGTCAACATAAGGAACTAGGCCTACCGTACTGATATTTACATGTGATCTACGAAAATTAGGTCAAGTTAAGGATGTGGTCAAGGTAGGAAGGTGGTCAACGATGGAGGTTCTGCTGTATTTTCAACTGGTTTCTACTCATATTCAAGTATAAGGAAGCTACTGAGGTTTGTAGATATGTTTTTGTCCCGGTCTCCTTATCAAAAGGTCATCAATTCTATTTCCAGCAAATTCTCTTTTCAGTCTCAACAGTTGCCAACAATGACAGTTTCCAATGATTTTAACTTCTCTTTCCTCTTCTTTTGTGACTTTGTGGTATATTTAGCATGTTTGGGGTAAGGTCCAATAGGAGCAGACAGTCTTGTTTGGTTCTTACCTTTAATAATCGTGTATAATGTTTGCTGTGGGTGTCCAGGGAGCCCACTCTTAGCAGCCTTGTTAGATACCTCTTGGAGAGTTGCATCCACCTGTGGGTACCTTTCCTTGACAAGAATTTAGGGGCGGTGCCTGTGGCTCGAGGAGTAGGGCACTGGCCCCACAGGCCGGAGGAGGTGGGTTCAAACCCAGCCAGCCCCAGCCAAAAACTGCAAAGAAAAAAAAATTTAGACCAAGGTAAACATATCTGAGGACAGTCAGAAAGAAACCAGGTTATTTGGGCAACCCTTTTAAGAATCAAAAAGATCCAAGCAGCATAAAAATTCTCAACCTCAAATATATAACGGGCTTTCATATGAAAAAATGTCTCACAGTTGTTGTGTGAGACTCTGTATTAGTGCTAACAAGAAACAGTCACAAGGAAGTAGATTTTAACTCAATGCAAGAAATATTTTTATTGACACCTAGTTCTATATAGGACACCCAAGTCATGGTGCCCGGATAAGTCCCTATAATCATAGTTGGGAATAGTGTGGAAAACTTTTTGCAGATGGGTGACCATTTAGATCCTCTGTACTCCAAGGGATCAGAAGAACTGACAGTATCAACATCACTGGGGCTTATTACAAAGGCAGAACCTGCTGACTTATAACCTGCCCTCTACTCTTGGGCTTAAGTGATTCTCTTGCCTCAGCCTCCCAAGTAACTGGGACTACAGGCACCCACCACAACACCCGGCTATTTTTTGGCTGTAGGTGTCAGTGTTGTTTGGCAGGCCCGGGGTGGATTCAAACCCACCAGCTCTAGTGTATGTGGCTGGCGCCTCAGCCGCTTGAGCTACAGGCGCCAAGCCCAGCCATTGCTTTTTTACTCACCAGTCATGCTAGGTCCTCGGGTCCTTCACTGTATAACTTTGGAATCTGAGTCTCAGTCTCCTCCTCAGTAAATTGTTGATGATAACAGCATCTACCTCACAGGGTGCTCTGGAGAATAAAGCAAAATAGTCCCTAGAGGGTGCCTGGCATGGTGTGAGGTAAACATCAGCTCTTGCTGTCGTTGACATTGTCATCATTTTTAATATTTCTAACATCACACTGATGCCCCACTCTCCCATTCTGTTAGTAGCTGTGTATGTCTAGCTCCCCGGCCAGAATGAACTTCTTGAGAGCAAGAAATGTACTTTCTTTATTCAGACCCTCACCACCTAGCATGAATGGAAGAAAGAAAGGGAAAGTAGGCTCAGCGCCTGTGGCTCAAGCAGCTAAGGCACCAGTCACATACACCTAAGGTGGGGGGTTCAAATCCAGCCCAGGCCCGCCAAGCAATAATGATGGCTGCAACCAAAAAATAGCCGGGCGTCGTGGTGGGCGCCTGTGGTCCCAGCTACTTGGGAGGCTGAGACAGGAGACTCGCTTGAGCCCAGGAGTTGGAGGTTGCTGTGAGCAGTGAAGCCATGGCACTCGCACTCTACCCAGGGGGATAGCTTGAGGCTCTGTCTCAAAAAAAAGAAAGGGAAAGTAACATTTTATGACCAAATGCCATTTGCCAGGTATTATGCTAGGTGTATCCTAGTTGTTAACCTTCATGGTGACCCGCCATGATCTTGCTATTTTTTTTCCATTTTGCCAAAACTAAGTCTGAGGGAAAGTATCACTTCCTAGGGTTGCACATCTTTTCAGAGTCAGAATCTAGACCCTCTAGAGTCTTCTCTTGCACCCTCACCACACTACCAGTGGCTGCTCAGTGCTTATTATGAGTTCATATTCGTTCAGCCCTCCAAGATGCAGTTACTATTCGTGGGTCCGCACACACCTGGCAGATCACTCGCCCTTGGCCGTTAGTAGGAAAGCCTCCCAGGGGCCAGCAGCCCACAGCTGAGAGAACTTCAGATCCTTTGTAGTAGGCAGTTTCATCACTGCCCTCTTCTTTCAAGGTTTCTAAAACCCTTTCAGATATTCTCTGAGGATAAATCTTACTGGCTGTGTTAGATGTCAGAAGTCAACCCAAGAATCCCATTTCTATTACCAGCTGTCAGCTCACCCCTGGCATTTGGCGTCTGGATCCCAAAGGATTCCTGAAAGCAAGCTTCGGGCATCAGAAGCTGTAAATATCGCAGACCTCAGGGGCCAGACTTAGTAGATGGGGCGGTAGGAACTGGGGGTGAAGGGAGAAGAGCTCAGAGCCTTAGACTCAGCCTAGAGTGGAGAGGAGGTGAAAAAGTCACAACTGTCCTTGGATCCGCAGAGGTCAATCCAAGGGAGCCACAGGAAGGAATCACAAAAATAAGAGACCACAGGCTTAGCACCTGTAGCACAGCAGTTACAGTGCCAGCCATATACACCAAGGGTGGCGGGTTCAAACCCAGCCCGAGCCAGCTAAACAACAATGACAACTGCAAAAAAAAAAAAAATAGCTGGGCATTATGGCAGGTGCCTGTAGTCCCAGCTACTTGGGAGGCTGAGGCAAGAGGCTCGCTTAGGCCCAAGAGTTCAAGGTTGCTATGAGCTGTGACGCCACAGCGCTCTACTGAGGGCAACATAGTGAGACTCTGTCTCAAAAAAAGAAATGAGAGAACACCACCGGGCCCTGAGGAGCCATTTGGGGAGTGATAGGCTGGAAACCAAAGTAGAGACTCCAGTGAAGTTATTGAGAAGACTCCAGGCTGGGCAGCTGGATACCAGTCCAAGCCCTGGTTCTTTCCCTATCCATGCCCGGCTCGCTCTCCCTTGCCCATCTCCTGTCTGTAACATAGACCTGCCACAGTCTCCCTCTGCTACCCAGAGGATTGGTGAGGAACCACAGACGGGCCAGGTAGGGCCAGGGAAATGTTGCTACGAGCGGGAGGAAAGAAACGGAAGGCTGTTGTGGAAGAGTGACAGAACTGACTGTGCAAAACTCCGCGGGCAGAGTGTGATGGTACAGGGAGGAGTTTGGTGGCAGCGTAAATGGAACCCAGAGCCCTTCAGAGATGGAGCAGGCTGCTCTGTTTGGTAGTGAGCACCCCCCTGCTGGAGATGTGAAGGCAGAGGCTGGAAGGGAAGGAGATTGTGAAGAGGATCCCTGCATTGGCTAATAGGGTGGCCTAAGCCAGGATCAGTAAATGTTTCTATAGAAACATTTCTCCCCAAATGGCTCTAGGAAATGTTTCTATAGGGCCAAACAGTAGTCTGGGCACGGTGGCTCATGCCTATAATCCTAGCACTCTTGAGAGGCCAAGGCGGATGGATTGCTTGAGCTCATGGGTTCCAGACCAGCCTGAGCCAGAGTGAGACTCCGTCTCTACTAAAAATACAAAAAACTGAGGCAACAGGATTGCTTGAGCCCAAGAGCTGGATGTTGCTGTGAGCTATGATGTTGCCATGGCACTCTACTCAGGGCAACAGCTTGAGACTCTGTCTCAAAAAAAAAAAAAAAAAAATACAGGCCAGGCAGTAAATACTTAGCTGGCTTTGCAGGCCAGGTGGACCAGGTTTCAGCTACTCAACCTGCCATTATGGGGTAAAAGCAGCTGCAGACCATAGAAAAATGAATGGGTGTGGATATGCTCTAATAAAACTTTATTTCTGGGCAGTGAAGTTTGTATTTCGTGTCATTTCCACATGTCATGAAATATAATATTATTATATTTTTTCCAACCATTTAAAAATGTAAAGACCGTCCACAGTTCAAAGCACAAAAACAGACTCAGTGTGATACGTGGGTCATATCTTGCTGACCTTGATCAGAGCAGGTAGCCAAAGGCAGAATGAGGGAGGACAGTGTTCCTCAAAGTGGGGTCACAGAGCACCCATGCTTGGGGACCTTGAGGATGCTCCAGGCTGGGCCTGCTGGATCAGAAGCTCCACTCTTCCCTGCAGCGTGCCCTGGGGAGCCCTCACACTTTGAAGCTTCAGTTTTCTGATCCATAAATGGGGGAGTCACGTTAGAATCTGTCTTGAGGATGACAGGGCTTTGCGTCAGCTGTACACACATTAGTAAGGCCCAGGTTGAGCTTGAGTCAGATTGAATGACCTGAATACAAGTTCAGGCCTCACCAGTTAAGCTCCCAGTTCTTTGGTTTCCTCATCTGTAAAATATGAACAATAATAGCACCTGTCAGGGCTCTTGTTTTGTGTTGTGAAGCACTTGATGTGGTGCCTTCCAGACAGGAAGTGTCCATAATTGTTAGCTGTGGTGATTTGTCACCGGTGTTACCATTCCCGGGGCACAAAGTTAGTGGGGAGCTTCAGTGCTATCCCAGGACTCTGACTCCAGTGCAGCCTTTGTGATGGCCTTTGTGTCCCTGGAGAACAAGCAGCCTCTGGCTGGGTGGCAGCCACATCCACAGACAGGTCAGGTTTCAGGCTGCGGAGCCGAGCTGATTCCCACTTGGGAATTAAGCCCTTTGACTGCCCCTGTGGATAGAACTGGTAAATAGGTTTTGTTCCCTTACTGAACTCAGAGAAATACGAGTAAAGTTCCGGATTTCTACTTTTCTGGTTCTAGGAGGAAGAAAACACAGAAACCCTCAGTGTCTCCTAATAAGCTTGGGACCATTACCCCTGTCCAGCAGAGGGGATTCAGGACAGGTTAACTCTTTATATCCCCTGACCAAGGAGGTCTTGATCTAAGCCAGTGTTCTCCAAACTGCCGTTCTTCATGAACCACCTTTATGATTTGTGTCTACTCTATGTCACCTTTATTATTATTTTCGTGTTTTTCTTTCTTTGGCTCTTTTTTTTTTCTCTCTCTCCCAAGTGGCTAGGACTAAAGGCATGCACTGCCATGCCCAGCTAATTTTTAAATTTTTTGTAGAGATAGGATCTCCCCATGTTACTCAGGTCTCGAACTCTGAGCCTCAAGGGATCCTCCTGCCTCAGCCTTCCAAACTGCTGAGTTTATAGCCCAACCTGGCTCACCTTTTTAAGTTTGACCTCTTTCTATGTAATTACGTCCATGAAATCATGGCTCTGATGAGCTAGTTGGTACTCTTTTTCTAATCGACATTAGTGTAAATGTGTAACTCTAAAAACATCTTTAAGTTTACCTGTGAGCCCTCCTGACATGACCCTGGGTAGCACTTTTTGATTGCTTGGATGCGATCAGCCTGAATTAGGGTTGGAGATTGGACTGCATGAGAGAGCTGGTTCCGGTGCCAGGTCCACCCCTTCCGGGCTACATTCAGCTTTCATGCCCCAAGGAACATGGAAATGTGGCAATTGATAAGAGCACTGAAAAGAGCCATGGAGAATTGCTATGCAAGAGCTGAGGAGAGAAACCGGCTTTGCTCCTGACCAGAAGGTAGAAAAGGAAAGGAGGCAGGGGAGAAGGAGGGGAAGAGAGGAAGCAGCGGGGGGTGGGGGCTGAGACAGGCAGAGAATTTAAGGACAGACACAGTGTCCACTGTTCAGTCTGAACTTGTTTGTGTGGGTGCAGTATAAATCCTGTGGTGGTTAACTTTATAAGTCAACTTGGCCAGGCCGTGGTAGCCACATATTTGGTCAAACATTATTCTAGGTTTGACCTAGAAATACCTTTCTGTGAAGGTATTTTTTTAGATGAGATTAACATTTAAATCAGTAAACTCTGAGTAAAGCACGTTTGCCCTCCATAGTATGCGTGGGCCTTATCCAGTCAGTTGAAGGCCTTAATAAAAACAAACTGACCTTTCCAGAACAAGAGTTAATTTGGCTGGCGGACTGCCCTTGCCTTTGTCCTTGCCCTCCATCTGTTCCCAGGGTCTCCAGCCTTCCAGCTTACCCTGCAGATTTCAGACTTGCCAAGCCTCCACAGCCATATAAGCCAATTCCTTAAAAATCAGTCTCTCAGTCTCTCTATTTTCTCTGGAGAACCCTGAATAATACAAACCCCTTCCCCAGTCAGGTTGTCAGTAACATCTTCTACACCCCCAAGTGGAGGAAAAAAAGTGCCCTTACACCTCAGCCAGCTGCTTCAAGCCTCTGCCTTCACAACCTTATTCCCTATTACCTGGGTAGCTTTAGAAAACCTGCCTTTGGGGCGGCGCCTGTGGCTCAGTGAGTAGGGTACCAGCCCCATATACTGAGAGTGATGGGTTCAAATCTGGCCCCAGCCAAACTGCAACAAAAAAATAGCCGGGTATGGCTCGGTGCCTGTGGCTCAAGAGGTGGCGGGTTCGAATCCCCACCCCGGGTCCGCCAAACAACAATGATGGCTGCAACCAAAAAAAAAAAAAATGGCCAGGCGTTGTGGCAGGCGCCTGTGGTCCCAGCTACTTGGGAGGCTGAGGCAGGAGACTCGCTTGAGCCCAGGAGTTGGAGGTTGCTGTGAGCGTGATGCCATGGCACTCTACCCAGGGGGACAGCTTGAGGCTC
>CAUYTI010063126.1:0-18544 GCA_963575145.1 Galago senegalensis
AAAGAAAGTTTTGTATGGATGAGTAATCGAAAAGAAAAACTGAGATTTCCAAAATATGGTCTCTGGGATAATGTTAATTTCATGTATTAAAATAACACAATTGGTTTTCTCATTCTTTAAACACAAAATTTTGAACAACCACCAGGGTCTTTCAACTAAAATCAAACCGCAATTTTCAGGAAGATACAGGCCAGGGAACACATGATTATACACGTCTCTGTAATCATCTTAATTGGTGGCCAACTGACAAATGCCTGTATAATTTTTTGGTTTTTTGTTTTTTGGGGGGTTTTTTGGTGAAAAACGACCTTGCTGTATCTAACAGAAGTGACTTGGGTATTTAATAATTCTGTAAACTTAGAGGGTGAAAATAAAACTCATGGATAACTAATAGTTAAAGTATATTTTAAATAATATTTAAGATACTACATTTTAAATGGTATTAAAGAGCTATATTTTAAAATCTTTCCCATACATTTTAAATAATGCACATTATAAGGTACTTATGTTTGTGAAAGTAATTTAGTAATCACAGGGACAAAAATAGAATTTATCACAGAGTGTTGCTATAGAGACTACCAGTAATTTATGACTGTGCCTATTTCTGTGTTTGTTATTTCATTATCAGTAAATAGCTAGTATTTGAAGAGGTAATGATACAGTAAACACCAAATTCTAAAGATGTGTAATGCCAAATTGTATCAGCATAGAGATCACTTTTGCATCCCCGTAATCTGTATATGGGAAACGTTCACATAGGGACAGTGGAGCCTGTCTCTGGCTGGTCAAGAAAGGGCATTATTTTTAAATAAACTATGGAAGATGACAGTTATGTTCCCTCTGTGTCACCTATATTTGCCTTTTACAAATAAGAGCTACCTCTTTGGGTATTCTTTTTTTAATTCCATGAGTAATATGTAATAGGAAGATGCAAAAAGCACTAGGAACCCAACACTTTCCTCTCCCCTTAAAATACCTGCTGGCCAGGCTCGGTGCCCGTAGTGCCAGCCACATACACTGAGAGTGGCGGGTTTGAACCCAGGCCAGCTAAACAACTGCAACAAAAAATAGCCGGGCATTATGGTGGGTGCCTGCAGTCCCAGCTTCTTGGGCTGCGGCAAGAGAATCATTTAAGCCCAAGAGTTTGAGATTGCTGTGAGCTGTGATGCTACAGCACTCTGCCGAGGGTGAAATACTTAGACTCTGTCTCAAAACAAAACAAAACAAAACACCTGCTGGCCACATTTTGTCACAGGGACGTCAATGCATTTACCTTACAAGAATGGACTCATCCTATATAAGCTGTTTTGTACCTTGCTTTTTTCTGTCAATAGTAGGATCTCTTTCCATGTAACTCAATCTGCCTCCACAGTTTCACTCCTAATGATGTAACATTGTTTGGTTTTCCTGCGGTGTTTTGAAGGGTTCCCATAGATAAAGACAGCCAAAACGTGTGTTTCCATTTCCGTTTTGAGAATGTTGGTAAGTAAATATAATTGAACGTTTTCCCGTCAAAGCAGCGTAGTCTAAACCCCGTGGAGGGGAGAAGCTGCCACCCTTGCTGCACCTCCATAGCTTGATCACTGCTTCTCCATCAGAAACGGCGAGTGCAAACAAACAACTAAGGTCTGATGCCACCAGTCTTCAGATCCACCTCCTGACTCTTCTCTGGTTCAGGAAGTTGAATTCATCTCACCACACTTTTTACTCAGCACACTGAGATCCTAAGCACTTCAAAAGTTCATCTGATAGACAGAGAGGGAAAAAAGAGTGACTATTATATCCTTATATCCAAGTTGGCTTTTTAACAATCAGGACTAAAAACTAGCCACATATGCAAAGTGTTGTTGGCAGAAAGTGTTTGCAGGTAAGAGTCTGAAACCTTCTCTTGTCTGTAGCAAAGCAAGAAATTATTCATAACATCAAGTGATCAGCTATTTTAAGCACAAAATGAAATCATGCCAAACATCAGGGTTGTGAAAGCAGTAATTCAATTCCCAGTAAGGTCTAGTAATTAATACATAAATTTCCTCTCTATGCTTTACAGGTCAATCCCTAACTCAAAGATGATGTATCACGAGAAAATGTATGTGACAAAAATTCATGCTTTCTCCTGCTTAATCTAAAATAAACAGCAGTGCTAACTTGTTAAATGGAAGAAAGACTGTGCGGAGGATTATCGCTTAATCAACCTCCATGTACCTCTTTGCTGGCATGGCCTGTGCCAACAGTTCTCAGAGAGTGATCCCTAACTGGGGGCATCAGCTTCACCTGAGAACTTGACATAATTCTCAGACCCCAGCCTAGACCTTCTATATCAGATCATGGGCCACCAATATGGGTTCTCACAAGCCCCCTAGCTTGCTCTATGCTTGCTGTTCACTTTGTAAAGGCACCAAGCAATGCCCATAGTAATGACACATTCTAGACTAAAAGGTTCATTTTCAGCATTCCCAGGTACCCCTGCCTCCATGAGTCAAGTTGAATATTTATCAAGCCACTTATGTTTACCCTAAGACCTATCGGTGCTATGTGTGTTAGCTAGTATATTTAATTTTGTGTAACTTTTTAAAACGTGGAATAGACAAATTTTATAAAAAAAAAAATCTTTGAAGGATTCTGCACGCATATTATTTTGTAAATGTCCAAATTTCACCCCTATTTTAAGGGGACCAAAACTGTAATTACAGGTATTGCATTGAGGATGTGGTTTATGCAATACTTTCAATCATGGATTGATGTCACATCAAAGTATTTTCAAATGAAAGTGTGTTTAAAATGGTTTAAGTTAAAATAAAATTTGGGGGGAGGATAGGTGGAGGGAGGGTAATTGGGGGGACCACACCTACGGTGCATTTTACAAAGGTACATGTGAAACTTACTAAATGTAGACTATAAATGTCTTAACACAATAACTAAGAAAATGCCATGAAGGCTACGTTAACCAGTTTGATGAAAATATTTCAAATGGTATATAAAACCAGCACATTGTACCCCAGACTGCATTAATGTACACAGCTATGATTTAATAATAAAAGGATTTTCAAAATAAAATATTTATTACATATATGCATTGTTACTAATTCTCTATTATTGCATGGGGGAAAAAGAAGGTATTTTTCCTACCCTCAGGCACTTTATACCACTTCATCCCAATCTCACAAAATGTGTGGGATTTCTCCCCACCAACAATCAAGCAATTCTCTACTGGAGACCACCAAGGTGTCCTCTAGTTCAGTTCAACACCATCTCCCTGGAGATAGGGTCAGATTCCACAGGCTAAAGGCTCAGTCCCTCAACACCAACTGCCACGTCAGATGCCAGTCCCAAGTAGTAAGTTGTCACCTGTACTGTTGACCAACTGGTTATAAGTCAGGAATCCCACAGCCCCCTTCTCAGGTTCAATTAATATTCTAGGCAGCTCACAGAACTCAGGGAAACGCTTTACTTACATTACCCAATTTCTATAAAGTTTATTACAAAAGCAACATAGGAATAGCCAGATGAAAGAGATGTATAGAACAAGGTGTGAAAAAAGTCCCAAAGGTAGCCAGGAGCTTCTGTCCCTGTAAATTTGGGGTGCACCTCCCTCCCAGCACATGAATGTGTTTGCCTGCCCACCTGGAAACTCTCTGAACTCTATAGTTTAGGAATTTTTATGGAGACCTCATTGGGTAGATGAGATGGATTATTAACTTCATTTCCAGACCCTCTGTTTTCTCCAAGAATAGGAGTGGCAGGAGGAGGATGAAGGTTACAAGCTTCTAATCCTGGCTTGGTTCTAGTATTCAGCTCCACCCAGGAATCCACCAAAAGTTGTCTCATTAGAACAAAAGCTCCTCTGATGATCCAGGAAATCCCAAAGGATTTAGGAGATCTGTGTCAGGAACTGGGGCAGAGACCAAACATTAGAACAAAGATTTTTCTAGCACCCCATCACTCAGGAAATTCCAAGGGCCATCCCCAGGACTGGGGTCAGAGACTGATATGCCTGTTTCTTATTATTTCACAACTATTTTCAACCAATAATTTCTCACACCCAGTTGTATATATTTCCACGTTAATGAACTTTTATAATACCATCTTTAATATATTGCTCCAAGTTTCAAAAGCATTTTTATTAATTGTGACCTTTATGACACAATTTGAAATTTGAACACTGGCTAGATATTTCATGATATCAAGGATTTGTTATTTTTGCTAATGCAATAAAGGTATTGTGACTATGTTTTCAAAACAGGGTCCTCTTTTAGAAATTCATACAGAACTGTTGACAGAGGAAATTATAGGATGTTTGGAATTTGCTTCAAAATAATTCAGATGGGTGGAGGAGGTGAGTAGCGATGTATGTAACAGAATATTGGACTTCATAGCTGTTGAAGCTGAGTGATAAGTACTTTTTTAGATGCTTGAAATCTTCTTCTATATTCTGTCTACCTTTGTTACTTAGAATTTTCCATAATAAAAAGTTTTAAAAAATAACATTTTTCTTGAAAATCAGTTTTTTCCTGAGTGCCATTCAAAATTGCTGACAGTATTTTAGAAACTGCTTAAGAAGATTTGTAGTTCTAAAAAAGTTGGAAGATGCCGCCATGATTTGTTTAACGGATCCCTGTTGTTGGGAGTTTCTGGTTATTTTCAATTTATCAGTAGTATATATGGTGGTAAATAATCTACAGTCAACATAAAAAGCTGGCTTATTGAATAAAATTTCATCTCATAGGTTAAACGAAATAAAAAATTTCATTATGGATCTTGTGTCTGATGTTGCAGGGAACTTGACAATGCCGGGGAACTGCCCTTTCCACAGAAATAGTGTGACAATGAGTGGCTATTTGATTATCCCAGATGACTTGGAACAATTTGTTTGAATTCTCCAAAAAGGGACTGTTTATTCTTTGTCCCTCCAAACCTGTGGAAATCTGGGCAGCTTGAAAGGCTGGAACCTTATAAACAGAAAAAACAAGTATAATCGTGAGTCACAACCCAGGTAGAGAAATTCATTTTGCTTGAGTCATTGCTGGCCTGCAAACAACTGCTAGAAAAACTAACATCTCCAGTATAATACTTTGTACAGCAAAGGAACAAAGTGATGCCCTTCAAAGATGGCCTTGGACTACCGGCTTGGTTAAAGTATGTATTATATTTCACACTGGTTGGCAATTTTATTTCACTTGTCCTCCCAAAGCTTGTTATTTCATATGATCAAGGAGCATTTTAGGATCCGCATGGGCAGCACCCCTCCCCTAGGCAAGGGCAAGGATAGTCAGAAGGGGGAAGCAAGCTTGGTTTCCCCAAAAGGGAACAGCCACCTGGAACCCTCCCAGATCACTGCTAATTAACTGTTTCTCCTGTTCCCCACTTCACCTCAAGAAGATCAGTAAATATTTTTCAATATATTTTTTCCCCTTCTTCCCCTGCTCTTAAGTTGAAAGTTTTGGAATGATTTCGGTTACCATCTCCAATCCTCAGTTTTTCTGAGATAATTTAATACTTTTATTTTCATATTAAATTACTCAAGAAGTATGCTGTTTTATTTCTAGAGTCCATAGTTGCACTTATGTTAATAGATTTCCTGACAATCTACCCTTGTTCATTTAGGTGGATAGATAAGTATAGGTTATAGATGTAAAGATAGTAAGTGCCATGGTTCACCCTGTTTCTTCTCATCTTCTTGCCCTATCTTAATGTGTGTTTGGTTCATTTGTGGTTTGTTTAGAGTATTTCCTTGAGAAAAATCCCTTATTTGGGAACACTTAGGTGCATAATCCCTGAATTCTTACATACCTCAAATTCCTTTCTTTACCTTGTGAGATGGGGTAACTTGGCTGGGTATAAAATTGAGGCTTACAGTTTTTACCTCTCAGAAGTCTACAGATTCAATTCTACTAGCTTCTATCATTCCATATAACAAGTCCACTGCCACTCAGACTCCTTATCCTTGGGAAGTATTTTGGGGTTTTTTGACTAAAAATTTCATGATTTTTTTTTCTTTTTTGAACTCTTTTTTGGAATTTTATTGAGATTTGCCTGGATATGAGTCTTTTCCCATCAGTGTAGTCTAGAAATCAGTACACTCTTCCAGTCTACAGCCTCCAGTATCTATTCAACTTTTCTTTTATTATTATTTTAAAGTGTTGCCTCTCCTCCTTCTGAAGGAGAACTGTTTTCAGGCTTATTCCCCAAGGCTCTTATCCTCTCTATTTACATACCCTTTTTTCCTCTGTTCATTGGGATGTTTTGGGAACTTGCTTTTCCAGGCAACTGGTAACCAGTTTGGATCTTCACAGTATATTTCTCTTGTACTTATCTTTGGAATCACCTAATTGGTAAGTTATATTTTTTAATTTCAGAAATTCTTTTCTGTATTGCCAGTGACTCCCCTTATTGGATCTTCTTTCCCCCTCTAAATTGTCATTTATCTCCTCCAGCAGCCTCATTTCTGTGGGCATACATTCTATTCATTAAAACTTAGCATCCTGTCTTTGCTAGGGATTGTAGGTAGAATTTGTTATCTTTGGATGTTTGGTGGGAGTATCCGATTAAGACTTTCTAAATACCCTAAAGGCAACATTTCTAGTCCAGGCACCTTTGTCAGGATAGATGGTGATTTTCCCCAGGGCCTCCTTTTAGCTCTAAAGTCTACATGCATCCCCGTATCCACCACTGTCAATCTCAAGCTCCCTGAAACTAGTTTCCAGGCCATCATCCAGCCTCTGGGAGAGAAAGCCCTATGCTGGTTCTCTCTGCTAGAATCCAGCTAACCCTAAGACATTGCTTTTATGCAGCTTCCTAGAGACCTCAGTAGCTGTTGTCTCCAGAGGCCCACATGAGTTGGATTGGTGAGTAAAGGAGAAGAGAGGGCCACTTTCAGGTAACTACATCCCCCAAATGCTTCTGCCTTCCCGGAGAGGACTTAGAAGTATTTTTCTCTGCATTGTGTAAGAAAAGAAATTATTTTGGGGCGGTGCCTGTGGCTCAAGGAGTAGGGCGCTGGCTCCATATACTAGGGGTAGCAGGTTCAAGCCAGGCCCTGGCCAAAACTGCAAAGAAAAAAAAGAAATTTTGAGTTTTTCAAATACAGTAGAACCCCTGTAAGTTGACCACTCAAGGGACTATAACAAACTGGTCAACATACAGAGGTGGTCAACATAAGGAACTAGGCCTACTGTACTGATATGTACACGGGGTGCATGTCTAGTCTATGAAAATTAGGACAACTTCAGGACTAAGGAGATGGTTAATGTAGAAAGGAGGTCAACTATGGAGGTTCTGCTGTAGTTCTTCAGTATATATCCAGATACTCATGCTGCTTTTATTTTCTGACCTATTAATGAAATTAAGTCACCATCTTTGCCAATATAGAAAAATATCATGACCGAGTCATTTTATCAGCTAGGATACTTTCACCTAAAAATAATAAAAAGCCCAACTCACAGAAATTTAAACAATGAAGAAATATATCAATGTATTTAACTAGAACACAAAGAGTTTTATGATTGACTGATCCAGGGCTCAACTGGCTCTTCTGCCCACAGTATCGGCTCCCTTCTGAGGTAAATATCCCTGTGGCCACAGGGTGACTTTTGGTGACAGCTGGTTCTACATCCTTCCTCACTTAGATCTAGCAGAAGAAATTTAACTCAGGAATCTCTCCAGTAAAAGCAAAAAGAAATTTTCCAAAGGGACTCTGAAAGTGTCTCTTTGCATTCCTTATGTCCGGACTGTGTCCAGACCAGGTCCTAAACCAGTCACTGATGAAGAAGTGAGAGTTGTTCTAAGACCAGCTAACCTTCCTCTGGAGTTGAGGATAGGCTAACTTTCCCTGAGGCAAGTTGGTAAGAGATGCATACCTGAATGAAATTGAGTTCCATTCAGAAAGGAGAAGGACAAATGATATTGGATGGCATGTAACAATGTAAACACAACCATTGGGTGTTGCTACTTTAACATAATGCTGGGTTTATTTTGCTGACATCTTACTTTGAGTTGTGCATCACTGGTACATGGTTTTCCTCTTGATGGTCATTTCTCGTAAGAATGAAAATTAGAGACCCCCCCTCATCTTCCCTTCTCTCACTCCCTGCTCTCTGCTCTCTTCTCTTTCTCTTCTCCCCACTTTCTTCCCTTTCTCTAATATAAAATAAACTTATATTTTATGTTCTAAAAAAAATGAAAATTAGGGCAGTGCCTGTGGCTTAAGGCAGTAGGGTGCCAGCCCCATTTGCCAGAGGTGGTGGGTTCAAACCCAGCCCCAGCTAAAAACAGCAAAAAAAGAAAGAAAGAAAGAAAGAAAGAAAGAAAGAAAGAAAGAAAGAAAGAAAATTAGAAATTTTCTACCAGAGACTTAAAGGTATGCAACCAGCCTTCCCCCAAACTGCTGAATGTGGATCTGACGGTCTCTTCATAGGTGTATTGCTCCTGCCAACCATTAATCATCAAGGGTTTTGAACAACTTTTCAATAACTTTGCTCAATTTGAGAAAGCTGCACTGATGATCATCCTTTCAATTCCCCATATCTAATTTCTTCATGCTTCTGGTCTTTGATCAGTTTATTTTTAATACCAAGACATATCTTTATTCTTTTTTAAAATAAAATGTTTAATCAGGCAGTATAAGAAATAATAGAGATCTCATGTTCCCTTTATCCAGCTTCCCTCAGTGGCAACATCTTGCAAAACTATAATGTAATAATATAACCAGGATACTGACATTGACACACTCAGGATATAGAGTATGTCCATCACCACAAGGCTCACAGGTATGCCCTTTTAAAATTATCTACTTTTAATTGTTAAAAACCATGTAAGATAAAATTTACTGTCTCTGTAGTTTTAAGCACATAGCTCAATAGGGTTATGTATAACCATCTTGTTGTACAACCATCTTTACTTTCAAGTACCTCTTCTTGCTCCAATCCTTGGTAAGTATGTAGCATCTACGCTTCAAGGTGGTTGGGTGTGTGTGTCACAATTTTTAAGATGGGGGACAGAACACACATACAGGGAAACAAAACTACAAATTTGACGGTGTATTTCCCAAAAAACAAGTTACAGAATGAGTAGACAATTCTGCCAGCTCATTCCTGCTTCCTTTTATCTCCTTTGATTCCTTTTTCTTCTATTTCTTGTTTGTTCTTGTTTTTTCTATGTCTTCCCTAAATCTTTTGGGAACCAAGATTTGTAAAATTTATTGCTCTTGATGAAATTCCAAGGCGATTTTTCTATAATAATTAATGACGTTTCTCCATTAGGTTTTTCCTCCACCTGCCATGAAAATTTACTAAATCACGAGGACTTTCCCTGTTTGGCGTCGTCCTTCGTATTGGTGTTTGCTTTGGTCTCTGTCCAGCAGGTGGCGCCAAAGGATAGTTAATAGAAATCAATACTTGCCTTGGTAGGGAATAGACTCAAAACTGGTGGTGGAGTTTTAAGGCATTTGAGTCTTTCTACTTGATTGCACAATAGTCTAAACTTTGAATAGTCCATACATCAAATACTTTAGCTCCTGGCTCACTATTACATGCTCTAGCATTTCTCTTGTATTAATTCTTGGTAACTTCAATATCCAGGTATTTTTCCCGAGTCCTTCCTTACCTCTCAGTTCCTTAACTTCCATTCCTCTAGAGATCTACTCTAAAGTGCCACTCTGTGCTGATCTCACATTAAGTTCATGGTTACTAATATCAAGTGGTCCCTCAAGGAGGCCCAGCATGTTCCCTAATCTATTCATCAATTCTACCCCAGATGACTCTGGAAAGACCTTTTCCTCTGTACAAACTAGAAGACCTCACTCTCCTTAGACCAACTAGACATCAAAATGATGATCTTGCTTCAGAGTTCATTGAGAAAATAGAAGCAATCCAAAGAGTATTTTCACAACACACCCCAACACCACTACCACACTCAGGCATCCACCTCCCTACCTGCTATCATTCCCATAGTTGGTACTTTCCTTCCTGGGTCCTCACCCCTGATTAAAGCCCATTCCTTCTTAGCTACTCCAGGACATTATTCCTGTGAGTCTCCCCATCCTCTACATCAACAATTTTCCCGATCTACTGGACTGTTCCCAACTTCACGTAAATAAGCTCTTATTCTTGAACGGCGGAGCTTCCCTGACACGGGGGTTCCTTCTCAATCATACTTCCCCCTTTAGGTACCACCCCATTTCTTTCTTCCTTTTACAGCCAAGTGTATTGGAAGAGTTGTCTCCTATGCCCACTATGCCAACTTCTCTCCTGCTTGTTCTCCCTTTAACCCACTCCAGTGGTGGCTTCACCCTCACTATTCCACTGAAACTGTTCTTGTTAAGGTCGATGCTTGCTCAATCAACTAGACAATTCTCCATTCTTATCATCGTCAATCAATTGACATGGGTGATTGTTCCTCTTCCTCAAAACACTCCCTTCACTTCCCTCCAGTTGGCCATGCTCCCTGGGCTCCCTCCCACCATGGTGGCTACTCCTTTGGAGTTTCATCCCTGATGACTATGCACCGGGGTACATAGAACGTTTTACTTTGGATTTCAGATGTCTGCTCTTCTCTATATGTACTCATCTTTGGTGATCACATCCTGTCTGGTCGATAAAATACCATTTATACGCAGATGAATCCCCAAGTTTTGTGTTCAACACAAACATCCTAAGTCCAGGCTCTACTTGGATGTCTCATCAGCATCCCAGCTTAGTATGCCCCCAATCCAGCTCTCTCTGCTTCTCTAGAAGCCTTCCCATCTCAGCGAATGGCACCTACACCCTCTCCATAGTTTAGGCCAAAAGCTTAGAAGTTGTCCTTGACGTCTCTCTTGCTCTCACATTTTCTACCCAGCCTTTTAGTAGATCCCATCAGCAGCACATTCTTTTCAAAATACAGTAGAACTTCTGTAAGTTGACCACCCCGGGACTGTAACAAACTGGTCAACATACAGAGGCAGTCAAGATAAGGAACTAGGCCTACTGTACTGACACTTACATGTGGTACATGTCTGGTCTATGAAAATTAGATCAACTTAAACAGGTGGTCACTGTAGGGACTTGGTCAACTGTGGAGGTTCTACTGTACATCAGAGTCTGATGACTCTTTGCCACCTAAGCACTCCAAGCCACAACCATCTCTCACTGGATAATTGGCATACCCTTCTAATTCATCTTCCTGCACCACTAGTATCTCCCTTCAGTCTGTGCTGAAGACAGACAGTATCTGGGGCAATCCCGTTAGGATATCATGTCATTCCTATCACTTTTCTAATTAACATCACAAAGATTTCCCATCTAACACCAAGTAAAAGCCAGAATCATCATACATGACCAGAATCCAAGTCCATACATGGACAGGCCCCCTCAGGTTCTCTTGGACTTCATCTTCAACAGCTCTCCCACTCACTCACTCACTCACTCCAGCACATCCTAGCTTGCTGTTACATTCTTCAACACTTCTCTTGGGTTAATTCTCGGTGACTTTAGTGCTAGTTCTCACACATGGCAGATGGGGGTCCCACCCATTAGCCTGTGTCCCTCTTGTTTCTTCTGCCTGGATAGCTGCTCCGTCACTCTTCCAAAAAACAAGACCAGTGAGCTCACCCACAGACCAGTGAGCTCTTTTCTGACCACCTGGTTAGAAACCATAGCCTTGTCATTTCCACCATTCTCTAGCATGCTTCTAGCTTTATTTTTCTCCATAGTGATTTATTGGGTTACTGACCCTCTCGCCCAACTGGAGTAAAGATCTGTGTGGGCAGTGGCTTGCGTTGTTTGGTTATCTGCTGTATCCTTGGGGCCCAGCAGAGAGCCTGGCACCTGCCTGACCCTCAATACAAACTTATTGAGTAAATGAATAAATGAATGATTTCTCTGTATTGAATCAGCAGCTGACTCCCAGTGTTTCACTCCTGACATACAATGCTTTGCTCTCTGAACTACGTATAGGCAGAGGTAGAGCTCCAAGGCCTTGGTCCATGTTTTATTGAAGGGAAGTTTAAAACTCTCAGAACCAACTGACTCACACACTTTTGTAAATCATTCACCAAAATAAGCTCTGCCAACAATTTCCTCTTCTCGAGCCAGCTTTTATCTGAATGTACAACACTTAATGGCATAAATTCTACCAGGTTGAACCCAATGGCATGTTTTATAAAATACCAGCCAGAAACAGAAAACCCTCCTTACCTTCTGAATCATTTATCAACATAGGGTTTCCCCAGCCTCGCCACTATCTTAGCAACATAAGAATAGACAGTTGTAATTTTCTTTTAACCATGCTAAATTTCTCCTGTGATCATGTAAGTGTCTTTAAGCCCTAAGATATTTGTGTTTATCTTAATCAACAAGAAGGACTTTGGGTCGCCATATTGCAAATTACAGCATATCCTTTATTTCCACTGTGAAGAGTTTGATTGGATCGTTTACCTGGCTGTTGGTCAGGCAACATAATTTGCAGTGGATTTGCTCAGAAGAGTGGCACCACACTCAAACTCTCCTTTTGTACTAATAGGATTTACAATGCGAAGGCCTTTGGGGATAACACTGTGGAGAATGAGGGAAACAATGGTAATTCTTACGCAAAGAGTACAGTGGTCTGAGAAAACTCTTTCTGTAAATCTTTATCTCTTCCATAGTGCCCAGCCTTGAAATCAGTTTCCAGGTCCTGCTAAAGTGATACGCCCAACCACCATCGGAAGGATGAGGCTGCCTTTTCACTCTAAGTGTACTTAGGTTCTATGACAAAAGTCAACCAATGTTTTTGTTATAAAGTTTGCTCTCAACTGTCCACTCTTTCATGCAATAAATGTTTATTCCGCATGTGTCATGCGCCGGGCACTGTGCTAGGTCTGAGGGACGCAGAGAACACAGGGACAAAATGAATAAAACTTGGCTTTATCCCCGGGGCTCAGGGAATATTAGGGGAGGAGAGACAGATCCAAACAAGTCATCAGAATGCATCAGGACATGCTCTAAATGAGACTGCAGAGGAGAGAGAGAGAAAGGTTCTGTGAAGGTTTCATGGAGAAAGTGACATTTAAGCAGGATCTTGACTGATGCGTGGGAGTCTGCCCGATATAGAAACAGGAGGAAAAGGCTCTAGGGAGAGAATTGTACATGCAAAGGCTGAAGGTGTGAAAGAACACGGCTGGGTGGTGGAACAGGGAGATGCCTGTGTGCTCGCAGGGATCTGCGCAGTGGATGGCCGTGCTGCTGGCAAAACTCAAGTGCCTGCTGTGCCCTGCTCAGCGGGGGGCGTCGTGCTGTAAACATTAAAGGATTTCAGGCAATGGACAAATGCACCGATCTGTCTGGGGATAATCTCTCTAGTACAGAGCTTCTCAAAATGTGGCTCCAGACCAGAGGCAGCAGCTGCACCTGGGAGCTGGATTGAAATCCAAATGCCTGGCCCCAACCCCACGCTTCGGAATCCACAGTTCTAGGCGTGGGGCCTGTGTGCGCTATCACAAAGCACCCAGGTGACTGTGATGCACACTCAGGTTTGACAAGCACTGCCGGAGTCGCCGACGAGACGAGGAAGTGGGTGAAGGCAGATGGAAGCGCTGTGGATTGTCCCAAGCAGCTCAGCCCTGGAGTGGGGGGGAAGCCAGGGCATGAATCCGGGCAGGGCAGGATGGGTTCAGGTAACCTTTCTGAGACCTTGTGTTTGGCAAGAGACAAGCAAAGGACATCTGGAGTACCAGTTCTGAACCCTTATTGATTACCAAAATTAATTCAGTGGCTTTAAAGAATATAACTTCTGGGCCCCACTCTCAATTTAACAAACAGAATCAACATGTCTGTTTTGGGCTCCTCTTCCTCTGCTGTTCCTACACCTTCTGTGACTCTTGTGGGGTTATTCACAGAGTCTTCCCTCTTGTTAAAGTTGCTCACCCCTTGTCTGCCAACTCCCACGGCATTCTTTCTGGAGAGGTATAGCCTTATGGCTTTAAAGCTGGGACAGGCTGTCACCACACAGGGGGCCTGTGGCTCTTTATTCCGGTCACTCCAGATCCTTTGGAGAGTTTTTTAAAAAAATATTGATGTTCAGGCTGAATTACAATTCTTGGGAATGAGGTATTACTAGAATGCTCCCTTGGGGATTCTAATGTGTAGCCAGCACCGAAGACTGGACCCAGTTTAAATCCCTTCGTGTCTGTGAGAAGAAGGACTCAGAAAAGAGATCCCAGGATCAAGGGGCAAAGGCGGGTCGTGTAACTTGGGCCCAGTAAGATCACAGTCAACTGTTATTGAAATGGTTAAGAGGTGGAGAGGGATGAGTACCAAGAAAAAGTCATTAAATTCAGTGACAGGGGTGGTACTGTTGGACTGCCAGGCACAAATGGCAGAACAAAGCCAGCTCACAGATTCTCTCCCTGTTAGCTAACACAATGAGCACAATACCGTAAACAAACGCAAATGCCAAACGGAAACAATAAAAATTTACCAGTTGTAATTAAACAAGAGAAAAGAGACAACTTCATGGTGTACACTTTGAAAAAAGGCCCCAAGGGAAGAAAAAAAAAGATTCTGGAGTGGTGCAACCTGGTCTGGCTTCTGCCCGCTTTCTCCACCCCAGAAATGTCACTGAGCAAAACGGCACATTTACACAATTTGAGCCTTCTCACTAATAATGCCTTCTGATTCGCAGAGAAGTGGAGCCAGGGCCTGGATTGGCATCTTTGGGAAAAATTGTAGAAAAGTCTACTAGATGAGAAGCCCTTCTCACCTCAGGGGCCTTTGGAAGAAGCTAGAAAGACCACCAGCATTTCCAACTCTCCTAGACATCTATCCTGCTGAGCCGGGGTCATGGGCCAAATCTCATGGAAGCTGCATGTACCCCTGGCTGGATGGAGTGGGCCTATCACATGTGACACCATCTCAGGGAACTTTCAGCAGTCAGCCTGGCTCTGCCTCCCCCTATTCACATCACCAATGTGCATATCATTGTAGACTAACAGCAGCACCTAGTCTTAAAACTGGAAAGGCACATTCGACTAACTGGTCCCAAAATAAAATGCAGAACATGTCAAGTAGAATGCATTACCCTACGTGAGAGCAATTAGACATCAGGGCAGAACCACCCATTTAGGAGTCACTTCTGTCCTCTCTCCAGGGATTCTCTGGCTAAGAACAAAGCTAAGCTAAAAGCAAATTAAAGGTGAAAAGAAGAGGGCATGAAGAAAGTGGCCAAGGAAACAAGTCTGGAAGAAAACATGACCAAGACATAGATTTCCTAGGAGTGCCTCATGTGGGAGAAAAACTTCACTTGTGAAAATAATTTGTTTTTCATTCTAGAAGATTCTAATACTCTTAGAGAAAATAGTTTTAGAAGAGTTGGCGAGGCAGAAACCAAATCACAATGAGTAAAAGTAGGGCTTTATTATTTATTAATGAGAGCTAAGGAAAAATGGTAGTCAGAGGGCTTATCTGAGAAAAGAGGGATTGTTATTATTCTTGTTATTTTTTATAATGAGATGGACTCATTCAGCATGTTTATAGGCCCAAGAAAACAAGTAATGAAAAATAGTCTTACTTCTATTATTCTTTAAGAAGAAGGAAATTCAGTCACACGTTACCACCTGGATAAAGCTTGAAGACGTTGTGCTGAGTGATATCCACACATATGAGGTGTCCAGAGTAGTCGGACAACCACCGAAACAGACAGCAAAATGGTGTTTCCCCGGGGGTGATGGGAAACAGGGAGTTGTTCAGTGGGTACAAAGCTTCAGTTTTGCAAGACAGAAAAAGTCCTAGAGATCTGCATGAATATACTTAACACTATTGTACAATCACGGTCAAGGGCAATATCAGAAGCAAAGTATAAGACCACATGAAAAACCTTTAAAAAAAATACAGCGTTATGTCCTCTGGGTGGAATATTCTGCAGCAATTATGGAAACTGATAGAAACAAAGATTGTGTTACCCACAGAAATATGTATGCCCTAATGCTAAATAAATTAAGACACGATGCTGTTTGTAAATGGTGGTATCCAGGGTGCCCATAAAGTTTATGTGTTATTTAAAATAGTAGTCAATTTTTAATTGCACATGAACTTTATGGCCACCATATTGGGTTTATTAAAAGACCACCTGGGATGTATTCAATTCCAGAAAATTCTTCACCTGGAAGGATTAAATGTTTAAGATAGTAAATTTTATATGGCATGTGTGTGTGTGTTTAACCACAGTTTAAATAAATAAATAAATAATGGAGAGTCTTCAGGTCTGAGTGGTAACCGTTCATCTCTTCACTCCGAGGGCTGAATCTCATTGTGTAGAACCATTTCCACCCTCTCTGATGGGAAGGAACCCCATTGGAGCCAGGCTGACTTTTACTGTACCCTTCAGGCCACAACGGAGAAAATAACTTGGACTAAATTATTTTTTAAATAATAGTTTAAGAATTTTAAATAGTAAGTTAGTAATAGACAACAAGTTCCCTACCACAACTTAATGCATGTACTTATCTCCATCAGTATTAATTAACTGGCTGTGGACTGCGGTGGCCTAGCTTAGGGCACTGTCTGAAGGTCCCAGCTGGGATCCTTAGCCACAGAATGAACCACAGCCTCTGTATTGAACAAAAGCTTTGCTTTCTCAGACATAGCCTCTCCTAAAGTGCCAGTATCAGTACAAGTTCTGGAATGCTCACACATGAATTTTCAAGATAATTCCTATTCACTTGGTAGCTGTTCTCCTTGTGTACATCCTGTTTGGTCATTGGTAGCGTTACTCAAGCTGGAGATTCTTCTCTGTCTTTAATGAGCTTTACCCTCAAACTGCTTTGAGGAGGTTGGCGAAGCTCTTTTAAGAATATCCGGCAATCTCAAGTTGAAGGGATGGGATCCCAGGAATAGATCACCTGAAGATGAATTGAATGGCTTCCTCATTTCTCCCCTGTGCAATATACAGAGAGAACTGTCATTGGATTCAATGGCTCTTCCTCTCCTCGATATCTGGCTCTTCTAAAGGAGTACAAGATAGGTAGTTAAAAAATTAAAAAGCATCCATACCCATAGCAACCACTGATTGAAAAGGACCAACAGCTATTTCCAAGGATAGACAGATTAGATGAAAGAGCTAAAGCTCTTGTAGGACAACCAGCAGAGAATGCAGTGTGTGTGTCAGAGCAGCAATTCTCCCAGGAGAAGAGTAGATATACCATATATATTATAGACACCATACCATTATACATATAACCATTATATATATATATTTTATATATTATAATACATATATAAAACCATCATATATATATAACCATTATATATATTTTACCATAAAATGGTATGGTATATGTAATATATATGGTGTGTATATATATATATATGTATATATATATCCTATATATGTAGCTATATTATATATATGTAATAATAGTTTACAAACAGCACTATGTCTTTTTGTTTTTTGCAGTTTTTTGGGGGGCGGGGGCCAGGGCTGGGTTTGAACCTGCCACCTCCAGCATATGGGGCTGGCGCCCTCGTCCTCTGAGCCACAGGCGTGGCCCAACAGCACTATGTCTTAATTTGCTTGGCACTAGAGCATAAACATTTCTATGGGTAACCCAATCTTCATTTCTATCAGTTTTCATAATCACTTCATAATATTCCGCCCAGTGGCTATAACTTGTATTTTTTAACTTTTCTCACATTGTTGAATACTTTGCTTCTGATACTGCACGAGGAGAGATAACTGTGATAACTGTGATGAATATCTTTGTCTGTGTAGATTTTCCTACATTGTGAATTGTTTCCATATAACAGACTCTCAGGCAGGGATTTATAGAGACTAAGAACACTCTGTCGTCTTTGATCCAGGTTGCCCAGTGGATTCACGCAATTGAAGGTCAGTTTCACTCTATCACTATTAACCCTCGATTGTATTAAAATAATTTTTATTACAATTAAGCAGGAGGAAATGTTAATTTGCACTGATACAATTATTACTAAATCAACCATTTTAGTAAATGTTAGTAAATGTTTGATCTTAGTCATCAAACTGGGTGGGAACTGGACATCAGTGTGTTTTGTTTTTTTTTTTTTTTTGAGACAGAGCCTCAAGCTATCCCCCTGGGTAGAGTGCCGTGGCATTACAGCTCACAGCAACCTCCAACTCCTGGGCTCAAGCGAGTCTCTTGCCTCCGCCTCCCAAGTAGCTGGGACAACAGGCGCCCGCCACAACACCCGGCTATTTTGGGGTTGCAGCCATCATTGTTGTTTGGCGGGTCCGGGCTGGGGATTTGAACCCACCACCTTAGGTGTACGTGGCTGGCGCCTTAGCCGGTTGAGCTATAGGCACCGAGCCGACATCAGTGTTTTTGAAAGCTCATTGGAAGATTCCAGTGTGCAGCCACGGTGGAGGCCCCTGCTTTAAACCCATAGTCCCAAGGCGCACGGTGCTAGGTGCTCAGGGCCCGCAGCCTCACAATGGTGAGAATGAAAGGTTTGGATAGAAAGGGACCCTCTGAGATTTTTTAAAAAGGAGTCCTTGTAAGTGTACATTTGTGTACTTTTACTAACTGTAACTTGATCAACCAGGGCGATCAACTTAATGGAAT